>JBBKCR010149513.1:0-18399 GCA_037577295.1 Ladigesia roloffi
ACACACACACACACACACACACACACACACACACACACACACACACACACACACACACACACACACACACATCCAATACACCATGGTAGCTTTTGCTTAGTTTCTCTTATGTGCAGTGTTACTAAACACAATTTTTCTGATGCAACGTGCAATTTTTGGGCAAAGCTATTACTACTGGGCAGAACGTGCAATTTATAATGTGCAAATTTTCTAGCACATTTCTAATGCTATTGTCAAGGCCTGTCACTCAATTGCCTACCTGTGTGTGTATCTTCCATTTTTACTTATTCATCCACTCTGTATATACTTATCTAACATATACTCACTGTTTACTTGCCCAAGTCTACATTTAGTCTTACTTACATTTTACATACATATATGTATATTTTTACAATACAATGTCCGTATTTCTATTCCTAGATTTTATAATGTCCTTTTTTTTAAACATTCAATTTTATACTATACTGTGACATAGTATTTTATTCTACTATTTGACTTTTTTACTATTTTTGGTGCTCTTAACGTTGTACTTTCTGTCATGACTAAGTGAATTTCCCACTTGTGGGACAAATAAAGGTTTCTATTTAAGCGTAATTATAAAGAAGAACTTGAATTGCTGATTCTTTTTCCTAATGATGGTGGTGGTTAGTCCGACAGAGTAGGAATTCAGTCCAGCTCCTGAAGGCCTGCCCAATGCCCAATGAGTGTACTGTATTTTTTGATCTTCTGGACTGATTTTATATCGTACTAGGTGGCTGCCTCTCAAGAGACTATTTTCTGTGCAGGAGAGAATGTGGCACTGAAAGGAAGAGCGACCCAGTCCAGCCTTTATGGTTACTATTATGCATCCTGCGCCATTGATGGAAACCGAGATGGTGTGGCTGGTAAAGGTTCCTGCTCAATAACTAGCACTGACCTCAGTCCCTGGTGGAGACTGGACTTGCTAAAACGGCACAAAGTGTTCTCCATCACCATCTGCAACAGGATGGATGGTTATACTGAAAGGCTGAAACATGCTGAGATCAGAATCGGTGACAGCCTAGAAGACAATGGAAATAAAAACTCAAGGTGAAATTCCATAATTGGTTTATGAACATCCATAATATCTGCTATGAAATGTTAAAACTCTGTTGGTGATCATTTCCTTTTACCTCCTCACCAGGTGTGCTGTGATTTCATCCACCCAGCCCATCATGACCTTTCAGTGTAACGGGATGGAGGGCCGGTACGTCAACATTGTGATTCCAGGAAGGCGGGAGTATCTCACCCTGTGTGAGGTGGAGGTTTCTGGAGCTCCTCTGATCTGAGAATCCTGCCTGGCTTTTTCTCATAACAAATCATGTCTTTAGGAAAACGTGTTATTCTTCATGTGATTAACGGGGTATTTCTGCGGTTGACTGCATATTTCTAAAGCAAAATAAAACAATTCTAAAAAAGTCTGTTCTGATGTCTCATATTTTTATTCTTTTTCAATGGTTAGTTTGTGCAAAAAATAATCCAAAAAAATATATAATTTTAATGATAAGATAAGATTCCAACATAATTTATAGATAAATATAATAATTATTATTTTTTCAGGACTTCTTATCTTTTCAATAATTTTATTACTTGAATCTTAGTTTTATTCACTCATAAACATTTAATATGTAAACAGAGAGGTTCAGAGCAGGTTAGGTGTACATGCAGGGCACAGTAAGGCAAACTAGTTCTCAGATAAAGAAAGTATTTTTCTATCATCAACATTATTTTACCATCATCATCATTCCATATAAACACTCAGTGACATGTGAAACTTCAATGGGGGTCAACAGTGAATAAAACAACTGTATTTGTGTTGGAGACATCTGGTTCCATTCACCATCAGTGTAATGAAATTCAAGTCTCTTAATGAACCATTTCACACCAAACCCAATCTGAACACACACTGTTTACAACACTGAATTTTGGGTGAATGACAGTGTATGTAGTGCGGCTATAAATATATTTTGAACTATATTGTATTTACTCATTTATACTAATACACAACTGTTGTAAAACTTTAACAGTGTATATTTGTGTTATATGTATTGATATAATGTGTATATGTGTATATATGTGTGTGTATGTGGGGTTCCTGAATACAAATATTTTTTAAGGAGTTGTACAAATATTGTATTCATAAAAAACATTATTATAAAATTATTGTCCATGGGGTGGCCATGGGGTGGCCAAGCCGTAGCTCCGCCACTGGAGAGACCAAACTACACAAAACCAAACGATGCCATGGTCTATAATAAAACATAGATGTACATTTGTATAGAATCTGAACATGACATCACCATAAAGGCAGAACATTTTTCCAGAGCTGAAAATGTTTTGGAATTTAATTCTATAGAATTTAGTAGGAAGGTAGGTAAAGAGGTTGGCGCACAGCCTAATTTACCTAAATCCCCTTTTCTCCTTTAAGAGAATAATACACGATACATACGCCGACCTGTCAATTAGCAACCAATAATATTAGAGTTGTCTTCCACTTATTTTCTCGCAAAGAGGAAAATAATGCCTGTTAATACAACAACAGAAAAACAAGAGAAACATTGTGACCCCACAAAAACAAATCTTTAAACTGAGTAACTGGTAGTGTTGTTTTCGTCAATGAAAATTATGTCGAAATATCTTCGTCAACGAACATTTTTCACATGATTAAAACGAGAACGCAACGTTACTGCTGGTCATGTGACGATAACGAAACAAAATATTTAATGTAGTTTTGTTGACAAATAAGAAGGAGACTAAGGGCCCAATTTGCATTGTCTGAAGTCATAAGTATTCATAAAATTTTGTAGGAAGGTAGGTAAAGAGGTTGGAGCAAAGTCTTTGGGGGAGGGGCCGGCGCAAAGCGCTATAGTGCCCATCGGAAAAATGAACAATGCGTCTGGCGCAAATCTTAAATGAGTAAATTAGTCATGGGTGGGTTTTGGGCGTAGCATGCAATAAACCAATCAGAGTTCACACTCTCACTCCCTTTAAATACCTGGCAGATTGTCAGTGGGGTGCTGAGGGGAAGACACGGAAACAATTGATCTTCAGGGATGGAGGGAATCATCCCAAACACTTTGCTAGGGGTGCTTATTGCCCACCTATCCATTTTAAAACCACCAGCATAGCTGGAGCATTTGTCCCATTAGATGTGAACAACAAGTGCAATCTTTAACAGGGTAAGGAAGACATATAAACTAGGGATGAGCGAGTACAGCATTATCTGTATCTGTATCTGTTAACCAGATTAATGATCTGTATCTGTATCTGTATTCGGACTGGACGGGGCCTATCCCAGAAGTGGGCAGGGTTTAACCAGGAAGTGGGTTGGGTTGTCTTTATATGGGCGGGGCTTTAACCTGGATGTTATTTTAATTAATTTATTTCCACACCAGGTATGTGTGTGTGTATAGCTTAATTTGTAATATTATTTATAACACAACTACCTTTATTTTTTTATTTTTATTTTTATATAAAATACAGCAAAAAAGTGTCACTCAGGGCGTGAAGAAAAAAAAAGACCCTCAGAGAGAAGGAGAAAGAGAGAGGGAGAGAGAGAGAGAGGGAGAGAGAGATAGAGAGAGAGAGAGATAGGGAGAGAAAGAGAGAGAGAGGGAGAAAGAGGGAGGGAGAGACGGAGAGAGAGGGAGAGAGAGAGGGAGAGAGAGAGAGAGCTCCCCCCTCCTGTCCCCCCTTTTGGCCCCCCTGCTATGAACAGCCAAATATGTTAATATAATTTTGTTAAATCTCGACATGCGCTGGCTTGAAAAACGAAACTAATGCTACGCCTACACGGACTACTTAAAGCGCTACACGCGCACACTGACACGCGCTGACAGACGCCACTGCACGCAGACAGAGTCAGCTACCCAATCAGAATTTTTATTCAATCCGAGCACAGATATTGACTCGTATTACTCATATGATACTCGTACTCATCAAAAGTGCTTTATCCGTACCGGATACTTGTTTCAGCCGAGTATCCGGCTCATCCCTAATAAATATACAGTGTGCATATTCTAGTGTTAATTTTGTCACCTATTTTTAATTTCGTCTTAGTCTTAGTCTTGTGGCGAAATGTGGTTTTTAGTCATATTTAGTCATGGAAATATCATTTTTGTCAGTCTAGTTTTAGTCGACTAAAAGTCTCATTATTTTAGTCTAGTTTTCGTCATAAGAAAACTCAAGGTATCTTAGTCAAGTTTTAGTCCACTAAAGGTCTCGTCATTTTAGACTCGACATTAGCTTTGCCATTCGTTTTTATCAACGCCACAACTTCATAGCCAACTAGCAAGTCTGGTATAATGGCTATAAAATAAAACCTGCATAATGTATGTCCCACAACACCATAGCTAACTGGTTTATTTAACCTTACTGTGTAGATTCCTAAAATCAGCATGAGTTTATGAGATGTTCATTTAAGCTAACTTACCTTATGTGTGGGTGGTCAGCCTTTAGATGACATGGCTCTCACTAAAGGATGGCCTAGTGGTTAGGGTGCTGGCCCTGCATTCAGAGGACTGCGGTTCAAATCCCATGGCTAGAATCAACACTGAGGTACCCTTGAGCAAGGTACCAGCCCCCACCCACTGCTCCCTGGGTACCTCACTGGTGAGGAAACATTGCACTGTAAGTGACAAATTTGTATTTGCAAAACCCGAACAAAACACAAGCATACACCAAGAATAATTAACTGCAGGAAGATGGATTCACAGCAGAATCAAGGGATTATATAGATAGAGCTATTAATCAAAAACAGGCAACACTACAGAGGTTTCCCTCTGGGAAGAAGTGTGTGTGGGGTGATGACTGAGAAGGGGAGACACAGACATGGCCAACACGACCATGGTGAGCAATATGAGTGCAGTTAATTGCGCCAATTGCATTTGGGAAACAGGACATTGCTGCAAATTGCCTTATGATGTTGGCTGTCAAAATTAAACTGCTCATTTTAATAATCCCATCCAAAATGACGGGCATTATCAGCTTAGTAATGGTTGTAATATCCTGGACCTAGAATATAATTTAACACAAATACATTACTTTTGTAATTCCTAAACAAGCTTTAGATCAAATCCATTATTTTTTGATGCAGACCCACTACTTGCTGTTTCAGGCTAACACTCTTGACTGTCTGCCTGTCAAAATTCTCACACACCATTTTTGTCATCTGTTTACATCTGCACCCATCCTCCTCCATCCAGATCTATCCAAGCCATTCGTTGTGGAGGTGGATGCCACCAATGTGGGTGTAAAACCGTCCTCTCCCAGCGAGGTCCAGAGCAGAAACTGCATCCTTGCAATTTTACCCCACTCAGCATCGAAACGGGATAAAGGACTGTGAGCTGTTGGCTCTAGAAGAATGGCATAACTGACTCCCGGGGGGCAGTGACCCATTCACAGTCTGAAAAGAGGCCAAGCAACTCAACCCCAGGCAGGCGGCGTGGGCTTTATGCTTTAAGCAATTTAATTATTATCTATAGTACTGCCAAGGTTTGAAAAACACCATGGCTAACATCCTCTCCCATCAAAATCAGTGGAGGCGGCCCCTGGGCGGACCCCACACTTGTTCTGCCACCTCATTCCATTCTGTCACCTCTCCGTTGGGAGTTGGAAGATCAGGAGTCAGGAGGGGGTGGGCTTGGGCGGTAATAGGGTAATATGGTATACCGCGGGATCTAAAAATAGCAACAGTATCAGTTTCAATACCATTATACCGTCGTAAAAACAATACACATATAGGAGACAAGGATTAAATATTAAATACAATTTATTTAATACTTATAAATGCGTATGCATGGTTGACATCACATGACAGCGTGGAAGAGAAAGAGAGAGGTGGGGAAATATGGCGAGTCGTGCGCCAAGTGACCTGGTCTCAAAAAAGAACGCTACTTATGCAATATGGCAGAATTTCTTGTTCCGAACGAAAAAAAGGGGAGAGGCGGTAAATCCAGACAAGGCAATTTGCAAGTTGGTCAACACAAAAGAGACGGCGAGGAGTTTGGCTACTTGTGCCAGTCGCAGGTTGAGGATAAGCTTGCACATCAATTTCCAGTTCCAGCCAGCATTTCAGGTTTTTAAATTAAAATTTTAACTCAAAACACATGACCGGTTTTATGTCATTTGGGGGCTTTATTGGGTTTTTGGTTATTGTGTTTTTTTCTATTTTGTCTATTTGCATTACTAAACTTTTCTTAAAAGGATATATTTTGTCCTGCTTCTTCCAAAATGAACCAACCAGGGGTACAAATTCAGTTTGTGTTTGGGTCCCAGTGCCCTTGTAGTCCACTGGGTGGCGTACTCAGGTCTACATTTGGCCTATGCCATTAACATGGATGTGGTCGGCCTTTAACACCCCCCACAACCCCCCACCCCCGTCACATGAGCCTTACATCACAATTTTTTATTATTCACGGTAATACCGTATACCGAGGTAAAATAGGGAGGAGGTATGACAGTATCAAAATTTGGATACCGCCCAAGCCTTGGAAGGGGCAGACCTTCGCGCCCCGTCTGGCAGGCACTCGGTCTGGACGGCTCTTCGTTCCCCCTGGACTACACACTGACACCCTCAACTAGGGCTGGTCATTGCAGTACCTCCAGAAACTTGATCCTTCTCCAATAATCTCTCCCAGTGACTCGTTGTCCCTGGTCATACATCAGAATCAGAATCTGAATCTGAATCAGAATCAGAAAACTTTATTTATCCCGAAGGAAATTGTTTGTGGTGACCGCCACATTACACAGACACAGACCAACACGAGACATCAGAATAATGCAAATTAAAAATAACAATAGAATAAGAATAAGATATTATCCCTGGCCTGCCAGCGTAGGAAGGAAAAGACGACATCCTCAGCATCGTTGACTGTTTCTCCAAGGCTGTGTACCTGGTGGCTCTACCCGGACTTCCCACTGTCGAAACAACGGCTGAACTTGTTTTAGAGTATGTAGTCCATTTGCATGGGTTCCCCAGGGATATTGTCTTGGATTCAGCTTAGCCCTGTCACCAGTCTTTTTGACTTCTCTGTCTCTTGGAATTGTCTAGTGACACACACCCCAGTATAAACTGTTTAGTACTACTTTAAAAGGAAAAATTATATAATTATGATGGATAGCCTTCTTATTAACCAAAAACAGCACATAAAAACAGATCAAGTTAAGTTTATAGCCCAAAAATGTACTAAAATTGCCCAACACATTGCGTAGCTGGTAAAGACTTGAGTGTATCAGAAATGTCCAATACCAGGTCATCAGCCTAAAGTGAGACCTTATGCTCACGCCCACCTCTAAAAATGCGCTGTATCTCCCTGCTGCCATGAATAGTGTTATGGCAATTCGCCATTAAGCCAGAGAAAATTGGCCAGGTGTAAGTGATTCACGGAAGTGAACAAACAGGGTGTTTTTCTTTACTCAAACTACTCAAACAAGAGATTTTAATTAAGATACTCTTGCAGAAGGAGAACAGAACTCAGGAAAAAATTACACAAAGACCACAGTCATCTATGCCTCCCCAAGTCCGTTCTGTCCTGTGTTCCTTATACAGAACACCCTTTTATACCCGTCCTGTGTAATCTCTAGAAGACGTCCCATCAAGAGATGTAAAAAGTCCATTGGACCAAAGTTATTGTCACTCATGCAGACTGAGCAAGACATCACTTCTTGTACGACCCAGTCTCCATAGTAACCCAAAATCTCCATGTTAACCAAGAGACAACCTTCAGAGAGAATGTGAAGGACAGAGTTTCAGATAAACATTAGAACATTTTGACTAAGACATTATCATATCAACAGGTCAACATGACCCTTACAAAGAAAACTCTCAGGTCAGAAACTAAGGATGAATCACTGAATACAGAATAAAAAATAAAATCATTCAAAAGAAATAAATCACTAAAGAACAAATGCTAATTTTTCCTCGACAATAGCTATAGTGTGTAGTAGGGATGAGCCGGATACTCAGCTGAAACGAGTATCCGGTACGGATAAAGAGTATCATACGAGTAATACGAGTCAATATCTGTGCTCGGATTGAATAAAATTCTCATTGGGTAGCTGACTGTGTTTGCGTGCAGTGCAGTGGCGTTGGTCAGTGCGTGTGTGTCAGCGTGTGCGCGTGTAGCTCTTTGAAAAGTCCGCACACACAGCATTAGTTTCATTTTTCAAGCCAGCTCGAGATTTTTAAACAATTATATTTACTTATTTGGCTGATCAGAGCAGGAGGGGCCATAAGTGGTGCCAGGAGCAATTCTAGGGGAGCTCTCTCTCTCTCCCTCTCTCTCTCTCTCTCCCTCTCTCTCTCTCTCTCCCTCTCTGTCTCTCTTTCCCTCTCTCTTTGTCCCTCTCTCCCTCTCTCCCTTTCTCTGCCGGTCATCTGAGTTTTTTTTTACTTCACGCCCTGAGTGACACTTTCTTGTTGTATTTTATAAACAATAATAAAGGAAGTTGTGTTATAAATAATATGACAAATTAAGCTACACACACACACACTCACACATACCTGGTGTGGAAATAAATAAACAAAATGAAAACTCTTGTTCATTACATTTTACTTCATAATTGCAACGCATGTGTTGTATTCATTGCTGCAAAACTTGTTCTGTATATAGTTTGTTTGTTATTGTAATCAAAACCACTGATTTGAAGCTCAATGCTGATGCTGTCATGTAAATAATTTTCTAATCAGCAATAAATATAACAATTTCTGATGAATGCAAATCAATTGCATGCTTACAATAACATACAGGTTAAAGCCCCACCCATTTCAAGACAACCCGACCCTCATCTCATCCCGTGTGTGTAGCCCAATCAATAATTCAAAGAGAAGGGGACTCAAAGGACAGCCCTGCCTCATTCCATGATATAGTCTAAAATATTCTCAATTCTGACAATTCGTAAGCACTGATGCTAAAGGACTCATACGCAATAATTTATCCCAACAGCAAAAAATCTCAACCCTATGAAAAGCCTTTTCAACTTCAATAGGCACAAAATATTCAGTAACACAGTGGTTAGATGTATAAACAATATAAAACAACCTCCTACTATTATTAAAAGAATGACAATTTTTAACATACCCATTTGATCATGTGAGATTACAGAATGGAGGGCATCTTCTAGTCTATGAGTTCATTATTTAGGAAGAATCTTGACCTCAGTATTTAATAAGGATGTAGGCCTATAAGCGGCACAATCCAACGGATCCTTGTCCTTCTTTAGCTGCAGGGAGTTAACGTCTGATAACATGAAGGGGAGAGTGCTCTAGACTCAAAAAAATGGCCAAGGACTTTTTTTGCCAGCTCGACCTTTGTCAGGGGGTGTGGTTGCGGTTTGGGAGGTTTGGGTCTTGGGCGTGGTGTTGTGGGGCTTTATGTTCTCTGGTCCAGTGGCTGTATATTGGAGGATATTTATACGTCAATTGAAATAGAATTAAACATCATACCAAGAGAGAGGAAAAAGTAACCACCTTCTGCAGAATTATACCAAAAATAGCAACTAAAGGGGATGGCTGAATTTCATAGCCATGTGTCTAAGACATAATATATTTTTTTATATTAAGGGACTATGTCCATTTTTACATAATTTACTTTCCCAATACAGGATAATTCTGAAATTGACCATTGTTTGATATCTATTTTAGACAGTTCTAGTAGAAGTGTAAAATTTTCTAGTAAAAGTGTAAGATTGTAATTAGTTTAACCCCCATAAATGTAAATACATCTACTGAAAGTTTAAATGGCAGATTGTGAACTTTCTCAGCATTTGCATTGAAAGGAAATTACTCACTTTTTTACCCAGATATGTTTCCAAAGCCTTCCAGAACGTTAAGAAATTCTGGCATTTTAGAAGTAGGGTTGGTTCTATTTTTAATAATCATATGTGTAAAGTGAGACAGTGTGTGTAATATACCTTAGACATTAGCATCGCTTTTTTATTTTAAACAGTCAACTAAATTTAATATAGGACTGCATGTCCTGGTCAAATCCACTCTGATCATCAGAAATAATATGAGGAAGTACTCACTGAAGAAAAAAACCCATCAGGACTTGGGGCTTTCCCACTCTGGAGGCTCATATTGCACAGGTTATTTCCTCTATTGTTAAAGGCTGTTCGAAATCCTGCTGGAGATTGGAGACAATTGTAACAAGTTTTAATTTAGAAAAAAATATACCAAACTATTGTTGGTGTGGTTTTATATCTGAAGTATATAATTTGAAGTTTTTAAAGCTATTCATGTTTTGATAATCTACACTTCGGTAAGAGACCATCTACTGCCTTGATTCTGGTAGACACATCCTCAATCTTATTATACAAGCCATTAGATTCCTGAAATTAGAGACTGCAGGTAACATCAGGGTTCTGAACAGGGTCTGATCTCAGAGACTGCTATAAACCTGCGCATGACACTTTTTGTGACAGTTCAGTCAGTGGCTTTTTTTAAGCCACTGCTTTTTGTATATTCTCCTGTTTATGTTTCAAGGACATTTTTTTTGACAACGTCTTCAGTTGGGTTTGTTGTGTGTTCACTTGTCCATGTCCGTGTCCGTGTAGTCTGAGCACATGTTCATTTAATAGTTCCACCTAGGTCCACCTGTTTCATGTTTTTGTTTTCATTAGGTCTCGTTAAGTGTGTGTATAAAAGTCGGTTTGATTCAGTTCCTCCTCATCTTGCCATTGCCTCACTTCCCTTTTGTGTCATGTCCCAGTGTCTGGTGTTTCTTATATTTCTGACAGCCCATGAGCAAGTTTCTGTTCTGTTTTTTTTTTTGTTGTAATAAAAACCCCAAAATGGAGCCCTGGAACCTTTCTCCGAGGTAGTTCACGGGTTAAGGCTCGCGCTTTCCCCCGTGACAACTGTCAAGCATCCATAGTCCCAGCACAGACACTTTCCGAAACAAAACTATAAACTTGGTGCAAAAAAATAAATCTTAAACAAATTAATTTCATTTTTAAGATGACCAAAATGCTTTTAAAGAAAAAAAAAACTCAATCCAAATTGAAAATAAAAATGTTAAATGCAAAGAATTAAAAGAATCATAGACATAGACAATGACAGCTGACATGTAGACCTGCACACCCCATCCCGCCCCGTATGTCAACATCCTCCCCGCCACCAAAACCGCACTAAAGAAGGCTTGGTTGGAATTCCCCTTTAAGCCCTTTAAAAACCAGACAAATCTTTGAGGAAGGTTCCTTCTTCAGATTTCACTCTTTGGTGAGTTCATCTCAGAATTTTTTAAGGAATTATACATTTAGAATGTCTGTGAATAATGGGCTTGTAATGATTGATTAGGCAAGTTTTTTAAGTTATTATTTTTAAGTTACTGTGTCCTTACGTGTCAATGACTGGTTTATAAGCAAGAAATGCCACAAATGCTGCAAATTAGGGCTGTGCAATTTGGCTTAAAATCAAAATCTCGATTAATTGAACATTTTCACTCGATTATGATTAATGAACATATATTTAATTTTTTTAATTATTTATTTTTGCCTTCATAGTTCACTGACAAGTTTTGTACAGTAAATATGCTCACATATAGCAACTAAAAGATTTTCGAATGAAGGGTGCCTTATTTGTTTTTCAAATAATTGAAGGAAACACACTACCTATGATTATTTATTGAACACCAATTTTTAACCACTGAAATAAAAGCATACATTACCTAAAAAGTATAATAAATAACTTTCAATGTTTTTTCTTATTAAAAATAGTGACTCCACACGTGGTCGTGTTTTTGAAGGGAAAGTACTTAAAATAATTGACATGGAAATTTTTTATCGATTATAGGTTCTGAATGACGATTTCGATTAATTGCCCTGCCCTACTGCAAATACTGCAGGAGATCTGTTGATATCCAAGATTTACCCAGAATACACTCAAGTCTGGTGGTGGAAAAATCATAGTTTTGGGTTAAAAGGGAATACATTTGTTTCTAATTAAACAATTGTTACAGTAAATGTAGCAATTTAATGCCAAGGGCTTTCACATTAATTAATTGTTTGCCAGCCATGTTGAGTTTTGGAGCATTTTTACAGATTTTTGATGAGCCACAGAATATTATATTACATGACAATATAAACCCCAAACCTACCAAAAGAAAGAGTAGACCATCTTCTTTCATCAAAAAATGTTTCTACCATTTTCCATATTTAGAAAACAACAGTAGAAGAAAAAACATCCACCCATCCATTGTCTACCCCTTTATCCCACACTCGGGGTCGGGGAGCCAATCCCAGCTACTATGGGCGAAGGTGGGGTACACCCTGGACAGTCGCCAGCACGTTGCAGGGCAACACACTCACACCTAGGGAAAATTTAGTGTGCTCAATTAACCTATCCCCAATCATGCATGTTTTTGGTAGAGGGAGGAAACCCACGCGGAGAACATGCAAACTCCACAGAGAAAGACCCTGCACCCAACCTGGGAGTCGAACCCAGGACCTTCTTGCTGCGCAACCGTGCCACCCTCTCACCAAAAACATGTTTTGACCAAATAAGGCAGAAAACAAGCTTTTTGTGAAAGCGACATTTCAAGCAGAACATGATTTTGACACTAATATTGGTTTGCTTTAGTGACCCCTCGAATATATAAAAAAGTTGCTTCCATCTTTAAAACAGCAACCCAAGGGCTTTTGATAAAGTTAATAAAAAAACAATTTATTCTCAAATGTACATCTGATTAAGTTTGCTAAATTCATCTAACGCGATCTGATCTGCTGAACACCTGGGTTGTGGTGAAAATCTTCGTGACCTATCCTCTCCACTTTGCCCAGGTTTATTGCCTTCATTTCCAACAATCAGGACACAACTTAAAACTATTGCGACTGCGACACATACTCTGTTGAAGTGTCAGCTGTTTATCATCATTCTCCTTCAGTTTTCCAAGTACATCATACATCCACATTTGCACTACTGCCACTTACAGGGTCAGTTTTGTAGGTGTATTCTGTGTGCAAGACTGATATTTACTGACAAACTGTTAAAATCCATTACACATGTTTTGTGAACCTAGCTGTAAATTGTGCTTAATAAATATAATAGAATTTAATTACATAGAAATTTTATGCCAATTTTAAAAATAATTTATCAAATTATCAAATTTTAACTTAAAGAGACCTGTCACGTCTTCCCCTTGTTCCCTAATTAGGACAAGCGCACTCCTGCATCTCCATTCTTTATTTTTCGTAATTCTCAAAAAACAACACAAAACAAAAGGCAAGAAGGGTAACCAAACAAAAGGGAACACTTTGTGTTAAGAAAGGAAAGCTCTTAATGGAGCAAATAACCTGCAACTAACCCCAAACTTAAATGCTCTTAAATATACAAACCTATTACTTCTTAATAACATCCTTATCCATGGCAGGTGAAACCAGGGAATATAGCAAAATCAATGAACTAATGTGACATAACAAGACCTCACAATTAACATATTTTATTGACATGTATATGCTTCAGTTGCAGTTAAAGTTCTCTCCTGTTCTTACTTTTTATTACTTTAGAAAATGAAGTTCCGCATGTTGTATCTGCTGGGAATTATTACAATAACTGTTTTCACAGATGCATCATCAATGAAAGGTACACACCAGTTCAAATTATCTTGAAGATTTTGTAGTGACAGGTTTTGTAGAAGATTGTGAAAGCTGTTGAACATCCAGAATCAAAGACCTTATGCTGAATTTGTCCTGCTCTGTTATATTCAGCAAAAAACCTGGCTCTCTATGGAAAGGCCACCCAGTCGACACTGGTGGGAAACCCCTGGGCACCGTATGGTAGTGCCTATAACGCTATAGATGGAAACACTGACTCAAACTTCAACCATGGATCCTGCACTGCCACTGACTGGCAACAAAACCCCTGGTGGAGGGTGGACCTTCTGGACGAGTATACAGTGACCTCCATCACGATCACTAACAGAGGAGATGGCAGCACAGAGAGGATCAACGGGGCTGAGATTCACATTGGAAACTCACTGTTCAATGATGGAAACAGCAATCAAGTGTGAGAGTTTTTTTCCAACATAACACAATGGACAGCTCAAAATGTTTGAAGGAGAGAACTGCTAATTCTGTTATGTCAGCATTCAGACGCCCCTATAGGCCAGACTACACTTGTCAGAACCAGCATGTCAGTTTTAGTTGGTGTAACACACATGTGTCCAATCATGTACAGTCCTGTGCAAAATCCACACTTCATTTCCAAATAGTTTGCTTCAAATCATCTAGACTTCCTTGTATTTGTTATGTAGTTTTGTGGAACAGCTCTTCAGGCATCCTAAAGGGCTCTCATCTCAATCCAGTTCTTGAACCTGTTTAAGAAGAATGGTTTTGGTCATAAAGCCTCACAGGCTTCACATGACTCATCAAGCATAACAAAGCACATCTAAGTTAAGGCCTGAACCATTGAAGCACCTTGTCTCTTTAGGCACTTTGCAAACCTCTTGCAGTAAAAAAAATATTTCTATTTCTTACATTTAATCTACTCATTATGCCAAAAATAAGACTTGTTGAAAGGCAGAAAAAAGTCATTTTGCACCACCTATTAAAATAAAATAACACGAGGAGTGGTTCAAGAATTTTGCACAGTACTGTATGTGCTATTTATTTCTTCTTCTTCAGGGCAGGGGTGATCTCCAGCATCCCACAAGGAAAATCTCTGACTTTAACCTTTGAGAATCCCCCGTCAGGTCGTTATGTTAATGTGGTCATCCCTGATGTCAACAAGCGGCTCCTGACTCTCTGTGAGGTCGAGGTTTATGGATATCCCACACCGAATGGTGAGTAGATTCTTCTCCAGCCTCCTGGAAAGTGACTCCTGACATAGAGAAGCTGTTGAAACACACACATTTTAGTCCACCAGACACTCCCCAAATTTTTTCCCAAAATACAACACATTCTATTGGTTAGAATGTGACAAATACCCACTTATCATGCTGTTTAGATGTCCAGGTTGACCTTCTGTATTAATCTTTTCTTTCACCAGTTGGCTCAGTTTTCATCCAGCCATCACAACGTACAATGCAATCAAAGCATGTGCTGGGATCACGTTTTAGTACTTTTTGTCATGCGAGCACAATGCTTTAGAAATAATTATTCTTTACCACTTTTTATTGTTAAACAGTTGAAACAGGTTGAAATGCTGTGAGACAAGAAAAGACCTTAACCCTCACAGTCAGCAACACAAATACTGGCAGTGTTATGCATTGGGCTTTAAAATACATATGGTATTGAATCATTGTCCTAGCACGAAAGAAAGCCCTAAAGCATGATCGCAGCATTTATTTTGATTACATTGTATATAATGATGGCTGCACAAAAAGTCGTAAGATTGGGTTGAGTGGCTGTCTTTCAAAGATTATTTTTTGTACAGGAGAGAATGTGGCACTGGAAGGAAGAGCGACCCAGTCCAGCCTTTATGGTCACTATTTTCCATCCAGCGCCATCGATGGAAACAGAGATGGTGTGTTCAGTCATGGTTCCTGCACACACACTAAAAATGACCTCAGTCCCTGGTGGAGACTGGATTTGCTAAAACAGCACAAAGTGTTCTCTGTCACCATCTTCAACACGGTGGATAATATTCCCGAAAGGCTAAAAGATGCTGAGATCAGGATTGGAAACAGTCTGGATGATAATGGAAATAAAAACTTGAGGTGAAATCTCATCATTAATTTAAAACCATCCAAAATTTCTGCCATGAAATGTTAAAACTCTGTTGGTGATCATTTAATTTCACCTTATTTCTCACCAGGTGTGCTGTGGTCTCAGCCATTGATAAAGACCAGCCCACCATGACATTTAAGTGTAATGGGATGGAGGGTCGGTACATCAACATCGTTATTCCAGGAAGGCAGGAGTATCTCACCCTGTGTGAGGTGGAGGTTTCTGGAGCTTCTCTGATCTGAGGATCCTGCCTAACTTTTGTGACAGCACTGCAATGCTGATCAATTTCTCATAAAAATCATGTCTTTGGGAAAACATGTTATTCATGTGATTAACTGGGTGTTTCTGCAGTTGACTGCATATTTTCAAAGCAAAATAAAAGAACTCTAAATAAGTCTCTTCTGATGTCCTATATTTTGATTACATTCAAAGGTTAGGTTTGTGCAGAACTAAATAAAAATCTTTAATATAATAAAAGATACTAACAAGATCTTAACATCATTTATAGTTCAGGGCAGGTGGCTGCTTTTCAAGAGACCATTTTCTGTGCTGGAGGGAATTTGGCACTGAAAGTAACCACAATATAATAAAAAATATTAACTTGATTCTAACATAAGGTATAGATACACAAATATTTGTTTAGTATTTTTACATTGATTTAATTAATATTATCTTTGTTTTACTGAAATGTTTAAGATGTGTCACGGTGCGTGCTTGGAATGAAAAGAGGACGCCACCACAGTACGTTAATATGTACAGATTTTAATGAAGATCAGAAAGAAAACACAATCGCTGACTCTAAACCAAAAAGCAGGAAAACAACTACAACAATGAAAAGAGGGAAATCACAAAACCCATGCTCCCCAAAGAAACAAAGAAAATAGAATACCAGGATTCAGGATTTAGCTTACTTCAAAGCTTCAAGGGCAGAAAATGTGGATACAAAGATCGGCGCAAACATGGGTTCAAAATGGAGGAACACAGGCCTGTAAAACAGAAAGGGGACAACAAGGAGAAGAATGAAAAAACAGGCATGAAACACAACATTCACCAGACTCACAGACACTTCTTCTTCTTCTTCTTCTTCTTCGAGTTTATTGGTGGTTGGCATCCAACACAGTGCATTACCGCCACCTACTGTGGTAGGTGTGGAGCATCAATGGGGAGTTCTATGTTTTACGTTAATTACTAAGATAACAGAAAGAAAGAAAGAAAAACCCTTAATCCTCTCATATAGTCCAGTCGATTTAAGGAATAACATGACATGCTTCCATGCTGACGGTCTTTCTTCAGAAAAGGAAAGCAACTCTGCCACTGCTTGTCTAGCATAACCTAACCCTTTGACACTGTCAAGCAGGACTTTCCTCTCTGCATCATATGCAGGGCAATCTAATAGGACATGCTCTACAGTTTCTGCATGATGCCATGATGAGCACTGACCAGTATTATGTTTCCCTATAACATTTAGGGTATGATTAAGGTTAGCGTGACCTATTCTCAACCTTGTAATTTTTGTTTCCCCCTTCTGCTCCAGTTACCCTGCCTTTCCGAAGCAACCTGTTGCTGAATCCCATAGAAATACCTCCCCTTTGGTTTTACGTGCCATTGTTTTTGCCATAAATCACTTACCGTAGCTTTAATTTCATTGCTACTCAATGCCACAGCTATGTGACTTCAAATCAAGCGAAAGGCGTTTTTGGCCAGGGAGTCCACCACTTAACTGCCTTCCACTTCAACATGTGCTGGAACCCAAAGAAACCATACAGAAGTCTCCCTTTGAGTCAGTCTATATAGCAGAGGAATTCAATTAAAAGTCACCATGGTCCAGTTATTACATTTTGTCCCAGTAGAAGATCCGAACTGAAGTCCATTTTGTGTCTTATAGCCTTCCCCTATGTCCATATTTTCATATAGTTTACTCAAAATGTATTGATGTGACACATTATAATGCACACAGTCCCTTATAACTGCGGAAATACCTTTAAAGGAACATTTAAACTGAGAACATGGAGTTTTCAAGCTGCCAAAAAGTGATTGCAGCTCATAACCTGTGACTGTCACAAGTTATACGCTGTAATCACTTTTTGGCAGCTAGAAACCCACATATTAGAATATTTAATGTTGCTTTTCAAGATGTTTTAGCAGTTATAAAGGTCTGTTTGCAGTATATTGTGTCAAATATAAGCCCCCATGAATGATATCAAGCAAGTTAATGTAGGTGCTACAGCTTTAAGCAGCTGAGCGCGCTCCCGCCGACGGCAATCAAGTTCTGGCACAACTACGGCTCCTTTGAAATAAGCCGAACTAAAAGTATCGAGTGAAGCTTGTATTAACTGGAACAGCTGCAAACGCTGTATACTAGGGATGAGCGGGATACTCGGCTGAAACGAGTATCCGGTACGAATAAAGCACTTTGGCCGAGTACGAGTATGATACGAGTAAAATTAGTTAATATCCGTGCTCGGATTGAATAAAAATTCTCATTGGGTAGCTGACTGCGTCTGCCTGCAGTGGCGTCTGTCAGCGCGTGTGTGTCAGGGTGCGTGTGTGAGCGCGCGCGTGTAGCGTCCGTGTAGACCAGTAGCCTTAGTTTCGTTTTCCAGCCAGCATGTCGAGATTTTAAAATATATATATTTCAACTTATTTGGCTGTTCAGAGCAGGGGGGCCTCTCTCCGTCTCTCTCTCTCTCCGTCTCTCTTTCTCTCTCTCCGTCTCTC
>JBBKCR010149522.1:0-18398 GCA_037577295.1 Ladigesia roloffi
TAATTTTACCTTAAAAGTGATTTAAGGTGTGAGTGTGAAACCCCTTAATCCTAAACATAAGACATTTTCTTCAGGAGCCTCAGTTATTTAAGGGGCAAATTTAAAAATAAGGGAAAAATTCAGTAGTTTTACCCCTTAATCAGGCTTAATCTGTGCACTTTTCCACTTAATTTTGGTTACTTTCTTGGAAATTAAGGTAAAAATTAAGGTAATATTAAGGGGTAAAATGAAGGGGTTTAGTTTCGTAGTGATTGTATTAAACAGTGCACAGCTACTGCAGATATTTTAAAAATATAAATGAAATACAAAATTAAACATCCACACTAAAACAAACACAGGTATTCGCTACAATTCAATTCTTGCATTATTGTTTTAGCTGTGCCTCTGAAACAACAACACTCTGTGTCCGTGCAATGAAATATAGAAATATACATCATAGTTCAAAGGTTTGGATTAAATGGGCTAATCTCAGATTAATCCTTAGATGGACAATTTGACAAAATATATTGCAAGTAAATCATAACCGGATGTGATTTACAGGATTTGATAGCTTATGGTGAAATGAATTAATATACAATTTAAATGTAAAATAATGTAAAAAAATTTAAAACTTTTGCAAAGAAGTGTAAATGAATGAATGTATGCCATTAACTGTGGCCCACTCTTTCCTTTATGTTGGGTGGGGATAGTCTGGCTGTGGTGAAGGCTGCTTCTTTCTTGGGTGGCACACTAATGAAATCAGAAGGACACGAGAATGAGGGGAGTTATGTCTTCTTTTAAGGAGGTAAAACAGTTCCACTTCACACTTACAGCTTTACACAAACAGCTATTTTAGTCTAGACACCCTCAAGCCATTTCTCAACCAGATTTTGCAAGCCAATTCTGTTTTGAAAGTATGCTTGAAAACGGAATGTTCTTTTCCTCTGTTTCAGACACTGCATGGTGAAATTCCGCATACCAGATGAATTTGCTTTCTGCTTGTAAAATCTCGTCCCATTCACATAAAGGGACATTTCACAACATTTGAAGATAATTAGCATAATTTTGTATTTGAGATGTACATTCAGGGTCATTTGAATATATTGTAGCAGAATTTCCCAGCTCAGACTTTTTTACCGTGGTGGTAATAAGAAGGAAGGAATTATGATGACAACACAACCAATATAACTATACTGACAGCCAGTGAACCTACAGTCTTCTGCTTTTTATATGCAGTGCTGTTATAGCAACATATGTGGTAAAACTTAATACGTTTTATTTGATTACTATTTTACCCACAATGCATCCAATGACTGTGATTTAAAAGACAAATAAAACATTATAGGCCTAAACCCTCTCAAAATTATGTATTAAGCAGCATATCCATATCTATGCTGTGAGGTTGCTTTTGGAGTAACATGTACAATTTTAGATGTCTGGTTCCTATCACCACCACTTTGATCAGTTCTGATGCAGTTTATCTGCAATTAATCGTTAACTTTAAACCATTCTGACATAAATAAAACAATGTATGCTAGACATTGTCCATTAAAATATTCATGTTACCATTACTGGGCATTGCAGAGATGTGATATAATGATGATTGTTCTCTGATTTAACTCATGTTTGATGAGAAGATGTGCCTTTCCATGTTAATTAAATGTTATGTAGCAGGGCTGAAGAAAAGTGTTACTAATATTTTGTCATTTGTTACATTTCATGAAATGTTATTGAATACTATTCAGTATAACTGTGTAATGCAAATGTAATTAATGTTGTTCACCTGCTCACAGCTAGGAGAACTAACAAGCTACAAACTAAGCTAATGGAGGGCTAAGTTAAGATAAGTTAATGGAAGGCCTTCTGTCCTAGCACCATTTATAGACATAGTCATGGTCAAAGTCATAGTGAGCATTTGTATTTGTTGCCCTTTTTTTTTTACTTCGGTTTTTGACCTGGTTCAGTTTTTGTCTTAGGCCTCTTCCCTTGTACCTGACATGCCTGTGTTCTGTAGACAACCAGGTCTTAACCCACATCTCAGACTGTCTGGCTGACATCTCCTCTTGGATGGAGGCTCTGCACCTCAAGCTGAATCCCGAGCTCCTCTTCATCAAAGGAAGTCCTTCAACAAGCCATGACCTTACCATTTCATAACTCAGTTATCATCTCTCAGGTGATAGATTTTGGTGGTATGCTAGCTGAAGATCTGTCTTTCTCAATGTAGGTTAACCAGATCGCCAGAACATGCAGATACCTTCTCCACAACATAAGATTTATCCGCCCCTTGCTCACCACGAAAGCTACTCAGATACTCATCCAGTTTCTGGTCATGTCCAGACTGGACTACTGGCTGGACTTTCACTGAATGGAACAAAACCACTTCAGCTGACTCAGAATGCAGCTACAAGGTTCGTCTGAAATATTTCATAATTCACACACACCACACCTATACAAAGGAACCTTCACTGGCTCCTTGTGGCCATTAGCATGCAGTTCAAGTCCTTAACACTTGCTTTCAATTCCATGAAAGGACTTGCAACCACAATACATATCAGCACTAATCCAAGAGTGTTTCACTTCTCATCCTCTCATGACTTCAAGCATCGCTCATCTTGAGCCTCTGCCGCTCAAAAAAAGATTCTCACACTTGCCCTTCCCTTTGGTAGAACAAACTCCCTCCTCCGGTCAGATCCGCAGATTCCCTCGCTGTGTTCTAGACACACCACTACAAGGAGAACCTTGGTGACAAACTATGCATCACATTTCTGGTTATAATCTCTTCCCACCATGACCCCCACACAAAAAAGGTCCCTTATTTTGCCTTAACTTCCGACTTTTCTTTGACAGGTTTTGTTTATGTGTTCTGAGCTTGCAGTAAAAGTTTAGCTTTACAGGCGTAACTTTACAGTTAACTTCACAGGAATAGATGTGGACTAACAGATGTGGACTACAGATGCACATTGCTCTGGATAAGAGTGCCAGCTAAATGGCATAAATGTAAATGTAAATGTAGATGGGTGACACTTTTGCCTGTTTCTTGTAGATCACATGCCTTGCCTAACCTTCAGTCTGACAGCCCCTGTGTTATGCAGAACGTCTTTGTTTTGTCTGTTTGTTGGATCATGAACATAATTGGTCTGTTTTATGAGTGAGTGCTAGTAAAGTCTTATAAACAGTCTTATATAAAGTCTTCTCTCTACTCATCCTTGCAATGGGAAATCCCCAGGAGGTCCTTGTCCACAATGCTTTTATAGAATTCCTGCAGATCTCAAACTGCTGAATGCCTCAAAATCTAGAGTTTAATATGACCTGTTCTAACTGAGGACACATAAGCCACCTGGCATTTGACCCTATATTTTAGTATGATCTTTCAGAGATTACAGTGGAATTGGCTTCACCTCATTTAGTATTGGTAAGTGGGCTTTGTGTTTAGCTGTTAAAATGATATCTGGATGCTGCTCCTGCTTGCGCACTACTGTTGATTTTTTCCAGCCTCATTGTCAAAGTCGACTGCTTCCCACAGCACCCTCTAGTGGACTGATTAGTCAACAATCCAATGCAACCGATTGTAAAGAAATAAAACCCCAGATAATAATCCTTTGGAATTTTGTTTGGATGGTTTTCTGGTCCACTTGG
This sequence comes from Ladigesia roloffi, assembly GCA_037577295.1. Lineage (NCBI taxonomy): Eukaryota > Metazoa > Chordata > Actinopteri > Characiformes > Alestidae > Ladigesia > Ladigesia roloffi. Next base: position 3,616 of record JBBKCR010149522.1, read on the forward strand.
ATCTGCTGTGAAACATACACACAGTCAAGTTACACATGAAAAAAATTAAAGAGTGTGGACAAGACCATGTGTGTGTACTTACAGTAGATATGCGGATGGTGTACAATAAGAGCATGTGACTGTGGGGCCATATGGGCATGTGTGTGTGAACATTTGTTCCAGACACTGTTACAGTATATTGTTACAGCTGCACTCTCTAGTAGTCCTGACTCAGCCATCAGGTGCTTTCCGCCGTCTTTTCCTTCCTTCTTTCGTCTTTCTTTCTTATTTGCAGAGAGAAACAACCCATAACGCCCCCCCTGGTCCCTGCAGTCTTTTAGCCTGGGGCAGGCCTGCTGTGTGCTGGGTATGCTGAGGGAGTGTGTATTGTTATAGTAGTGGTGGAGTTGATTGGCAGAGGTTGACTGATGATAGGCTTGCGGAGTTCTTAGAGACGCAGCAGCATTCCACAGGCTCAGTGTCTAGATCCTCAATTAAAATTAGCCCTGTCGTTGTGTTTTTTTTTCTCCTCCCAGTATTTCAACTATGTCAGCCATGTTTCCATGTAGCCATGTATTTAGCTCTTTTGTGGAGGCTAAATATCCACAGTGTGATAATAAACATAAAATTTTACATGCCAAGACTAAGGTTAGGACTGGGTTTTAGGCATAGTACTGCAACATTTAACTAAAAGTCATCAGTAGAAACATCCTCCACGGGGATGGAGTGAGGGAAAACAAGTATTCACACACTTTTGTGTTAACACACTATTATCCAGCAATATCCCCAGACAGCTGCGCCATGCAAAGACTCCTAACAGTCATGGGATGAGAAAGTATCCAGCAGACAACCTGAAAACAGCAGGAAAAGTTATACAGAGAACAATTAACATTGAACTGCAGTCATTTCCATTCCAATGCCACATCTAGAACAGAGGTAAATATGTAGCATATGAGCTTGAGCATTTCAGCAATCAGAACTCTTTTGGAATAATGTGCTTAGCTTTTAGGGCAGAGGTCCTCAACCATTGGGCCACTGAATGGTATTGGTCATTTGGCACCGGGCTACAAAGAACAACAGAATAAAATGATTTTATTGAAGTATGAAAGAACTTGCGTTGTGTATGTTATGGTACACAAGCTAGCATGCTAGCAAAAATTAGTAAAAAAGCAACACACTTCATTTTTAGGTATATCTAAACCAGTCCATGAAGATACTGTTTTACAGGAAACTGGTCCATTGGACATAACATTTTCGGGGGCGCTAGTTTAGACAGCAAATAGCTTTGCTTATGATGCCAATTTTACAGTATGAGGCCACATACGAGGACATTTTAGAAACATAATTGAAAATAACTGACCATGTGAGGTCCTGCTTTATTGAAATGAAATCCTGCAGCCATGTTGACTTTTCAGAGAAAAGGCTGATATAAAATAAAAACATAGTAAATGCTTTTTTAATCGAAGGTCTAATAGTCACAGGTTAACACTGTAATTTGTACACATTTGAACATCCAACTGTGGGCCATTGCAGCATTATTATAATGCATTGTAGTACCAGATTTAACAAATGCTTTATAAGGTATAAAGCATGAAATCATGAGCAAACTTGTTTGAAGCAATATACTGACAAGGTATTTCAAAGCCATATAACACATCATAAATATATAAAACGCTTTATGAGTACGATGCTTCTGGTGTTTTTAAACTCTCTCTCCCTCTCTCTACATTCCCTGCGGATATTAAGGGACACATCAGGACATGTTGGAGTCTCGTGGTGTTTGTTTGAGTGACAGATAACAGAGCCAGCAAGTCTCATCTGCAGTTGCCTAAAGGCTTGGATGCTTTCTAATTAAAAACCTGGAGGACAAAATGCTGAGGTGGATTCGCTGCACCAGCCTTGCTTTGGGTGTTTTCTTACTACTTCCTCTCGGAGGGGAGGCAGCTCTCTGGGGTGGACACACACGCAAGTGCACATGCCCAGGTGCTCACGCAGACACACAGACACGAGACAATAAATAAATAAATCACAGAACTGCATTCACATCCAGGCTAAAGTGCACTTTATAAAACACACCTGTGGAATCACCCCAAAAATAAACACATGTAACTACTGTTAGTGCACGAGCACACACTCACTCTCTCACACACATTCTAGGTCTCATTAAATTTAAATCCTCAGGGGCCCAGTCACATGCATGTAGCAATGACATTTCATGAGAGAAATCACATTCATTTTTATTAGATTTGCCATGGTGAGAATTTCTACCTCACAGACTACTTGGGAAAGTCACTGTCATGGAAAACAATAAATATTGGCTTCATTGAGTCATGTGTAAATACTATTCAGCATGGAGGCAGACAAGAAATGACGGATGTAGCATGATGTAGCCCAGTGTAGCATGGACACAAACAAGTGAGCTGGTAAACCTTGCAACTTGATCTGAGAACACCCCTAAAAGGAGTAAAGATTCCCAACAGGAAATCCGTGTTCTCACATCCACAGAGACAGGTATGTAAAGGGTCCCGAAGGAGCAGAGTACTCACGAGAGACGCAATGATTTGAAGGCTAAATTGAGCCGGATTGAACTCAATATCTGGTGCTTAGCAGGGATGGACTGAGACAAAAAATAGGACCTGGAGTTTCCGTAGTAATGGGGGAGGTAGTGGGGTTGTGTTTGTGTCGCGGCTGAGAACTACAGGCCGATGACCTTGGTTCTGGGGGGATGCTGTGCAAATAGATCTGGATAAAGGTCATGGTTCGGGGTGGGGGTAAATCTGGCCGATGGTCATGCACCGGTCAACCATTCAGGACTTTCCCAAAATGCACATGTAACCCAGTAGAGAAAGCGTCTCTTACTTTCTTTCCTCTTTTTGTTTCAAACTATTTGTTTACTTTTTTATTTAACATTTGCATTGCAATATTTATTCATTCAAAGTTCATTTTTGACAAAGATTCTTTCACTAACTTTATTTGTTTTCATGTTCATGGGTAGCAAAAAATACAATGGTTAGAGCGACGTTAGTCCCGCCTCCTGAGTAGTGGACCAAATCACGTATTAGCTCTCAGTCTTTTTTGCACAGAGTTGAACAAGACGGGCTGCAGGCGCTCCATTTTTAAATGATAATCTTGCTGATAGGAGCAGAAGCTACACAGGCTGTGTCTGGGTTTATGCCGTGTTCACGCTAATACCACATTTTGGCTAGGTTTTTTTTCTATAGGTGACGATTTTCTGCCTGGATGGAGATGGCGAGCCGTGCCCAGAACTGATCCGAACCCTCGGTTGAAGAACCTCATTCTTCTCTCCTAAGAAACTTAAAAGTGGTGACTCAACCCACTAAAACCCTTCAAACAGAAATAAGAAGGAACTGAATTATTGATCTCAATAGGACTGTTTTTTTTTATTTATGCCGGCCTTTATTTTCCATATTGTGGGAGTTTCATTGTACTTTATGTTAATTGCATTCTGGTCTACTAAATAACAACTAATTCTGCTCATTTCCTGCTTCTGGCTATTTCATTTTTCATACACTGTATCTCCTATTGTAATCCCATTGAGCCTGGCCTACCCTTCAGTGTCCTAGACTACTTAACGTGAGCCAGGGGTTACACACAGATTGCCAGTACACCCCTGGTGCTGCATGAAACCTACTTCCTGTTTAAAGTCCTCATGTGTTCGTATGCGTGTGACACAAGTGATATCAGTGACTCAGCAACAGGGAGAAGTGTGTGGGGACCGTCTCTTGCTCAAGTCTACCTCAGTGGTGTCACTTGCAGTCCTGAGATTTGAACCTATGAACTTCTGATTGCAGGGGCAACTGCCTAACCACTAGGCCACTAGCTGCCCAGCATTGTAATGTTAAACCTGTTAACCCTGGGGTCTTTATGGGGACCCATAATCCAAATCCTCACATATTAAATTAAACTATACATTAGTGTCATAGTCTCTTCAATTAATGGAGGGCACTCTGTACAAAACATTATTTTACAAAACAGTTTTTAATGAGAACATTTTTATCTGCAGTTTTTCGAAAGTGATATATTCAGATATGTTCAAAAAATCTGATTGAAGGTGATATCAAATGCTTGAAACTTGAATATCTTATAATTTGAAAAACTGCCTAAAAATGTAAACAGCGTAGATCATTTTAGTAGATTTTCAATTAATTTTTTTATATTGAAATTTTTTGTTTTAAATTTTTGACAGAAATATAAGCAGTTTTAAGATGACAGTTAACTCTATTAACTTCTAGAATAAATAGTGAAACATTTTATGCCAAGTTATCATTTTTTTAAATATGAAATTTGATTCTGACAGTAACAGTATAAATATTTATGCAATTATTTGTTTAGTTAAATACTCAACATTTCCAAACTGCTTCTCAAACTGTGAGGTGTGTCAGGCCACAGAATGATTGACAATGGCGTCTTTCTGGAGACATAAACAATCAAATGTGTGTGGCGGTGGTGAGTGACGCTGTCACACATGCTTTAGATGGCACATAGGCATAATTGGTGAGGTTCACTGAACAAGAGCCCCACCACAGGAAAATAGACCACCATGCTTAAACTGGTGATAAAAAAAAACTAAAAGTATAGGCTTTCCTCATATGATGGCCAACATCAAGTCTCATATTTGAACATTCCACACTATTAGTAACATATCCAGCTAACTTGGACCACACGGCTGGACATTCGTTCATTCATTTTACAAAATAAAATAAGCTTAAAATAAGGAAAGCTTTTTTATGTATGTCTTGACTGAATTACATTATTACTTCTACATTTGATCTGCATTCTATTAGGGCAGGTTCATATTTGTTTAGTGTTAACTCAGTAGTGCACATTACAGTGACTATTCCGCACATATATAATAATGAAAATTTCCCTTTTCAACTTCCAAACACATGTTGCATCCAGTGAAAGTTTTGCATCTGCACTTCTCTGAAACCACATAACATGCTTTTATTGTTGCTGGCCATAACTGTGACATCTTAGCGTCTCTCTCTCACTCCATTTCTTTTTCCTCTCTCTCTCTCTCTCTCTCTCTCTCTCTCTCTCTCTGTGTCTCTCTCTCTCCCTCTTTCCCTCTTTCCTCTTGGCCCGTGTTTGTTTGCTGAGGCTTGGCCGGTGCCCTTGACCAGGTTCAGTGGCAGACATCCCACTCCAATAGACCACCAGGGCTTCTCGAGGCCCAACCGGTGTTAGTGTTCACCCAGGCTGTGTCGGCATGTGCTCTGGCTCAGGAAGTCGATAGATTCAGGAGGATATACCTGTAGAATGAGCAAAGTTAGCTTAAAAAATGAATCCTGCTGATGTGGAGAATTATAGTGTTCCATGAATTTGGAATGCACCTTCAGAGCTTCAGGAGAAGACCAGATATCTTCAGCTGATTTCTGCATGCGCTGTTGTGAGTGGTCCAAGAATAAGGTTATAATCATGACAATCATTATAATCACTTTATGTTAACAGCAGCTGGCATAAACATACAGGTAAGACCAATTTAACCCTATCTAGCAGTATGGTCAACTGTACATAAATACAGTTTTTTAAAGAAATGTTCAAAATAACACAGACAAACCAGTGTCCAACACAAGAGAGCGCAGATAAAACAGTTTCCAATGCAAGGTACCACAGATTTATAAGCGTGGAACTGCACATGTGCAGAAGGGGCCAGGTTAGGCCAGGTTAAAGTCACATGATGCAATTATTGGAGTTATTTATATTTAATGTATTATTTTTCCTTTGATTAATTGATCCAACATCCCAAATCATACGTGTTAAAATAAGGAAAGACACATGCAAGAATGGTAATGCAAGAATATCAAATGGAAATTAGAATATTAATTAATAAAAACAGATAAAAAGGTTAAGGACAGTGCAAATAAGAACAACATTCAAGAACACGTTCCTCTTGCGGGACTTTTGATATATTTTCATTTATTTAACTGAAATAATATATCAAAAATCCAGATGGTCAGAAATTAACAGAGCTTTTTCCAAGAAAAAATCCATCTCCAATCACTAGTGAACCCTTCATTACATTTGACAGTGGCCATAACACAAGAATGACCATAATTTCTCCAGTCACTAGTGGACCCATCCCTACTTTTGACTATATATCCATGCATGAGAGATGAGCATCACTGGTGAACCCTTCATCACTTTTGACAATGGCCATGTGTGAATAATGGAGGATTATGCACATCTGGAATAGTATTATGCAGTATTATAAGGATTATGCACATCTGGAGTATCCTTACATTATTGCATAGCCTGCAGTATCTTGTAAATACATACAGTGCTGGGGGTTCTTGTTTTAATCACAGTTCTGATTATTTCCTGTAAATGTGTGTACATAACCAGGAAAGCAAGCATCATGACTCAGCACTGCTCTCGATGACAACGATTCATCATAGTGTGTCCAGTGCCAGACGAGTCTCTCAATCTTACAGGCAGAGAGGTTTTCTGATCTCTGCGGAGTTTTTGGATTCTGTGTGTTTATGATAGAAGCGTTTCAGGTCTTGGCAGATTTTGTATATGTGATTTATTACAAAACAGGTTAAGAAAATCAAGGTTGAATAAACAAAGAGTAGACTAACAACAGATCATAGTGTAAACCAATGATTTGCTTTATTATAAATAAATAGTTTATTATTTAAACTGAAAATATACATGCCTATGTTAAAGGGACAAATCAGTGTTTTATAACCTAATGTGTACCTACTGTGATTACCATGGAAAATCAGAGGCTTGTCTATCCATCTAAAACTGAAAAATGAGTTATTTGAAACAGAATAATTAAATTAACACAGAAACCCAGTTTATGGTAAAATTGAGCAACAGCTACGAACAGAAATTGAAGCCACAATAAAGAAAAAAGAATAACAATGTCACGAATGGGGGCCGAAGCCCTCATCCGAGACTTACCTCTGCAGAAGGACTTTCGAGACCTTGGTGCCATTTGAGGGTTTTTATTAGAAACAAACAGTAAACCAAAACATAAACACAGCACGATGGCCGGAAAGGAAAATGCAAACAGGAAACCTAACGGGAAGACACACAGGGATGTGAGGGGTGATGAGGCGATGCCCAGATAAAGGGGAACTGAAATACAAACACTTAAATACTAACCTAAATCAGATTAAACACACAACAGGTGAGAGCACGAGACAGGTGGAACTGATAGTCACATGATATACAGGGACACACGGAGCATGGACACAAACAGCCAAAACAGAATGTCAAAATAAGTACTTGAAACCAAAACACAAACAGAACCAGAAAAAAAACACATAAAAGCAGTGGCAAAAGTCAGCCACTGACCAGGCCTGTCACAAACAAACTGTCTTTTTATCATTTCTAACTGTTCTAACAGCTATGAAAGTCAAGGCTAGTTAATGAGACAACACGACAGAGAAGAAGAATAAGAAAAACACATGGAAAGCAAAAAATTCAGGTGTCCCACAAAACCTTGTGTACATTGCAGCCCCTCTGTACTGAGGGCAGTAGATCAAAAACACTCCTTAACATTCCTTATGCTTCAGCATAGTTGCCGAGACCTCTGCCTGCACACAGTGTAGGATAGATCCATTTATTCATATTATTTCTCACATATTATTTCTTATTTCACACCAGAGCTTGTGTATTTGTCTCTAGAAGCTTTCAAATACGTTTGCCTTTGTTCATGTGGAGTTCATGATTTGGGTTTCATTTAGGTCTGTTTTCCTTGTCTCAGGTGAAGCCTAACCCTAGACTAAAAATAATTCATCCATGTCAGGGAAATAAGCCTTTTAAATAAAAAAACCCAGACATTAAAAGAACACTTATTTTCTGTTTTTTGACTGAATATTTTGTTAAATATTTAGAAATCTGTGGACTCGGGCATCTGTGAGCTGATGTAACAGTGCTGGCTCTTCTAAGAATGCTTGCATTATTGCCAGTGTTAAAGATGCTGAAGTTTTGGAGCATGTATATTTCATCCTTCACTCACACAGCTCCCCAGTTTTGTGAGAGAGGATGTAGCCCTGGGTAACCACTGGAAATTTGTCATAACTGAAATTGAGATAAAACCCAAAACGTGTCGAAAACTGACTTTTCCGACAACAGCTTAATCATTCTGTTAGCATATTCCACTTTAGAGCCATAAGTACATTCACAGACACAAATTCTTTATGCTCGCAGGCCAGAGGAAGTTTCACATATTTCCAAAACCATAAATTGTAGTTTATATACGTGGGGAATTGCTGTCTTGCTTCTTCATTCACAAGGTAATTGTTCCTGCGAACTCTGAAGCCAAGTTCTTTCTCCGTTTTCTTAGAAGTGTATCACTTCTTCTCTATAAACCATTTGACATACTAGGCAAAGAACGAATGGGGGTCAATGGTTTCCTCATGTGCTTTCTTCAGGTTTCAGCAGAACCCTGTAGTGCCGCTGTCGTCTTCGCCTCAAAAAACATCTCTAAAAGTTCCAAACCAGTGCTGTCTTCTCTTCCTCCAAGTTAAATTTAGTCATGAACGCCAAAGTTCAGCCAAGGTTCTTTGTCCCCTGGAGAGCAGACAGTTTACAGCCTGAGCTGAACAACAACATGAGCAAATGCAGATGAGCCCTTATTTATGGCCTCAGAAAGTAGAGGTGAGGAATGCTGAACCACCAGCATCCACCATGAATTGCTTGCAAATGAATCTTTCCATCCAAAAAGTAGGGGATTCCTTCAAAGATTATGGAAAAGAGAAGGGAGAAGGTATATGTATGTCAGTAATAATGTGCTGAGGATTGTCTTTGACTTCTGCAGTTGTAAGGTAAGCACAAGATCAGACCAGTGTCGCAAGGTCAAACAGCTCAGAAAACTGAAGATCCAAACAAGTAATGGGTCTTCCAGAAGATGATGCTGCTCTTGATTACTCAGGCAACCACCATAATCTTAATCTTGGTAATTAAAAGTGTAGAATCAATGTAGAAATCTATTGATTTGATGTACATTCTCTTGCCTAGTGGCTTCCAATAGTTGTGCATACTTATATCCTCCTGTGTTCGGTCCTCCTTCATCTTTCTTGCACATGCTGCTGCCCATTTGCGGATTAGCCATTAAGTTACAGCTGCAGTTTGTGTGATTATAACCCATATACCCCTAAAGTCTGCAATCTCTTGCTCTCTTGCTAAATGAATAATGGCCAAAACCACAGTCATTTTTGGTTTAAACTACTGTTGCTGATCAAAGTGGCAAGCATGCCAAATCAGCATGTTCCCATGTGAACCAAGACTGGCACCCTGTCAGAATCTAAAAATAACCAACTTATTGTAAAGCAGAATCAAAATTAATAGCTGTGTTGTTTGTGGTCTCTTGTAGTTGTGGCCAATCAAAACACGCTGGAAAAGCCATTCTTTCATATGTGTGTATAAATCTGTTGAGGCCTTGCGTGCAGATGTTGTTATGATATGTGGTGTTTGTAGTGGCAGTGAGCTTCAGAGTCTCCTAGCAGTTGATGTTCTATATTGTATAGCAATGATTTAGAGAAAATGTAGCAAACAAGCTTCCTCAGGTGTTTTTGTATGAGTGTATTTGTGTTTTATAAACTGTTAGGCTAAAAAATGAAAGTCTGTGTAGTCTGAAAGAGCATCAAGCTTAAATGTCAATAATTAAACAAAACTCAAAATGACTCAAACGATCAAAAATAAATAATGAGGCTAAAATAGGATTGCTAAGGTTGTTTTTACTAACTTTTGCACATTTTCCACTTTGCAGTAGTTCCCCCAAGCCCTATCCAGTGTTGTCTGCTGAAGGCACTGAAGTTTTTGCTTTTTAAAACCATTGAAAAGCTGTATTTGAATAAGAGGCCTATAATCAAACACATAACATTTGGGCAGGAGGACTTCAGTTGCCATTAGAAGAATGAATTATATTAACAATGTACTGCAAGAATACATTATTAATGCATTATTTGTAACTAGAACTCATGTATCTGTAACACTAACAATTGGAACTTCATTCCAAATTTTTTTGGATCATTTCCGTTGGTCCATTCTTCCCAATGTGTCAGGTATATTTATCGAAGTCTGCTAATTGTATCCATTATGTGTATGTTTATTGAATATCCCTTTATCTCTATAATGCCTTGTCTACCTCCCTTTGCGGCTGTGGCAGGCAACAATGAGAACTTCTGCCTTTGTTTTCCACTGAGACCATCAACCTTGTACTCAGTTACTCCACTGATAGACAAAATAAATGAACTGAGGTGAAATAGTCATGGAAAGGGGGTCAGAGAGGGTATTTTGGCCCACTGACCCAGTCTGCAGAAAGAGAGAGAATGTGACAGCACAGCAGACTGGACCCCTGAGCCAAGTGGTGGTAAGAACCGCAGCCATGTGCTTCTCATTAACCCAGACGAGGTCGGCTCGTGAAAAACAATCTGAGACACCCACCCCCCCGCCCCATTTCAGGACCTGGATTACTCACAAGGTACTGGTGGAACCTATTGTTGCTGAAATGCTTGATGATTTGGTTGGAATGTAAGCAAAAAGAGACGACAAACATGTTTGTCTTCTGTTCTTTTGAAAGTCACATCAGCAGATGTGGTAATGGTATGCTGTGATCCTTGCTTTTAAACAATGAATAAATACTACTTTTCAAGTCACAGTAACACAAATACACTCTGTGAAGGATTTCGTTGTTCTGATACGTCTTCTAAACCCACAAGCGGGTGCTCAACATAAATATGAAGCTCCTTCAAAAGCTCCTTGTGCAATAAACTCCTATCGGATAAACTTTATCCAAAGAATGGTAGGTCATAAAGCCAAAATTACGACTATAAGCAAATCGGCTTGGCAGTGGTGGAAACTTAATTCACTTGGATCGTATGGAGTTAGTTGCTATTATGAACAGGTGACTAGTTTTGATGAAACCAACTGTCCATTCATATATTATTTTTTGAAGAGTAATGATAGTTGGCTGCAGCAAATGATAAACAACAACAACAACAACAACAACAACAACAACAAAATAAAACAACCATATTACTTGCTGTATAAGCTAACCATGTGATGGTTGTTAGTAATTTAAAATCAATATTTTTTCGCATAACAGAAAGAACAAGCACACTGAGAATATTTATATCTACAATAATGACATTTTTCAGTAGCCTAGGGTCTATAGAAACTAAAAATGTAATATGTGACTGCAGGCCTTAGATCAAAATTGAATCTCCAACTTGGCTGATACACTCCTGTTGACAAATCAAAACCGTAATGTATCCCCTTGTCAACAAATGTAAACTCAATTAAAATTTTAATATCCTTTCAACTGACCCAGATGTCTCATGATAAAACAATGTCTCTGTATTACAGTCTCATATACAGTTGTGACCAAAAGTTTAGAGAATGACACAAATATAAATTTTCACAAAGTTTGCTGCTTCAGTTCTTATGTTGGCAATTTGCACTTATTCCAGAATATAAGAAAAAGTAGTGAATTAATTGTAAATGAATTGCAAGCCCCAAACCCCATTTGCACTGTACTTAAACAATGCTACTAAATGACCTGCTGACATAATTTCAATGATGAAGACAAGACTGGAGATCATCCTGTTGCTTGAGAAGCTCTCACAGTGGCGATTTGGGGTTAGCGCTGTTGCCTCACACCTCCAGGGTTGGGTTTCTGAATCCGGCTCCTGGTGTTTTGTGTGTGTAGTTTGTATATCCTCTTCATGGCGTTTTCCTCCTGGGTATCTGGTTCCTCCCACAGTCCAAAGACATGCCTGTCAGATGAATTGAGGATTCTAAATTAACCGTGTGTGTGTGTGTGTGCCTCATGCTCGTAGGCTCCAGGTATACTGTGACCTTAGTAACAATTAAGTGGTTACAGAAAATCAGACTGAATGCGTTAAAAGGAGGGTGGTGCTTGAAATCATTGTTCTTCCTCTGTTAACTGTGGTTAACTTTGTTTTGCCTAAATCAACCATGTATTGGACCATCAAGAACCTCCATGAGAGATGTTCAATTGGCAAAAAAGCTTCAGGAAGGTTCATAAAAGTCCAGAAAATGCCAGGATCATCTCCTAAAGGTCATTCAACTGTAGAATCAGGGCACCACAAGTATAGATGTGGTAGGTGTGAGTGTACCTAAATGGACAGTGAGGCGAAGACTTACGATTGTGTAGGGCATCTGGAAAAATGATTGAGACCAAAAAAGTGAATGATTAAATCAGTCCTGTGTCATGCCAACAGAAAACATCATGAGACCATTCATATGTGGGGCTGCTTTTCCTCCAAGGGCAAAAGTGATAAATAAATAGCTCAGAAGTGATGAAAAGACAAAAGTGTTAACTCAGAGTAACAAAACGTATAGTTTGGGTCACTGGTCAGGAAACTCCCCAAACCTTCATCCCATTGAGAACTTGTGGTCAATCCTCAAGTGGTGAGTGAACAGAAAACAACCCACAAGTTCTGGCAAACTGCAAGCATCGATAATGCAGGAATGGGTTACCATACCAATTCAAATTGCAGGGCCCTTGAAAAAGAAGGGGCAACAAAGCAAATATGTGTTGCATAAACTTGATTTGTCTTGATTCAGTACACCATAGAAACATCTATCAAAAAGATCTAAAGATAATGAAGCAGCAAACTTCGACTGTCACTAAAACTTTGTGGAGTAAATAGTATATTGAGAGCTCAAACTTCTGAAACTCTCTAATTATAGTAAACCATTATAACTAAGCTTATAACTCTAATGTACTTAGGCATAGGAATTGTAGCTGGATAGGAGAAAAACCACTAGCCATAAACCACTGAACACCAACCCTTTTTAAATTCTTCTTTACAGTGACATGATAAAAAAATAGCCTGCAGCCACTGTCTGCCCATTTCAATGGTCAATGAGATCGGGTTGAATAATCTGTTTAGTTCAGTTCTCTGTTGTTTGAAGTTCTGAGTTTCATTCTTCATGTGTTTAATTCCATTCTGAATTTCTGTTGATCAGTTTCTCAGTCTGATTCTGTTTGCTCAGTTCTTTGTATGTTCAATTCTACATTCCTCCGTTCTATAAGTAAGGAGTGAGAAACTTTGTGGATAACCCACCAGAAGGAAATTCAGAAAGAACCCAGGTGTGGTCCGAATAGAACACCACAAGCCTGAGCTCTAGGCATGAATTAGAATGGCGGCTAACTCTTTGCCACCAACAGGGCTTGAACTTTTTTGAACCCAGATCAGGTTGTAGGTGCTGTGCAGGTCCAGCTTGGATAAAACAGAAGCCTGCTGCAGCGTCTTGAAGGCCGAGGTCAGGGTCTCTTTGAAGGTTTGATGAAAAATGGTTGTCCTAAATGAACAATAACATTTTTGAAAGGTAGGAAAAAAACTAGCTCTTTCCACGGAGACAAAACGTTACTCTCCAAGAGATGTGTGGGTGGACACATTTAGGGAAAAAACAGACTGCATTCTGGGCCGTGTGTTTACTTATTGCTTAAGAATGATGAAAGATCCTTGCTGTCCTGAAGAGGACTCGTGACTTTCGCAAAAAACTTGCATCACTCATCAGCTAATGCACTTTTTTTTGTGTTCATGTTGAAACAGGAAAGCTTAGACCCGAATTAAGTCAAACCAATCTCATTAAGGTATTTGTAATCCTACCACATAACATCTCTATTAAACTCGAGTTCAAAAACATCCCCTAGGATGTGCACCTTTTGGTGTTCCTATAAAATGAGCCATTTCTCCGTTCGCCCGTCAAAGTCAGTGCTGCATTTACTATGAAACACAATGTACTTAAAATATGCTTAACTCTACCTTAATTTACCCCTAAAAATATGCCAAACACCAGAATTTTAATTAAGTGCCCATTAATTTGTAAACTGTTCCCTTAATTTTACCTTAAAAGTGATTAAATGTGTGAGTGTGAAACCCCTTAATCCTAAACATAAGACATTTTCTTCAGAAGGCTCAGTTATTTAAGGGGCAATTTTTAAAAATAAGGGAAAAATTCAGTAGTTTTATCCCTTAATCAGCCTTAATCTGTGCACTTTTCCACTTAATTTTCCTTACTTTCCTGGAAATTAAGGTAAAAATTAAGATTATATTAAGGGGTAAAATTAAGGGGTTTGATTTCGTAGTGATTATGTTCCAGTATGAAACATTATCATTTCAAACACAATGTCCTACCAAGAAACATTCAGAGGTTTCCTGTCTCTTATGAAAAGCATGGGTTGCTTTAGTGAGTTGCTGTTGGTAGAGGGAAGAATAATTTCTCAGAATTCTTTATCAACACTTGTGGACTCATGCCTTGATCAATGCATACACTATGAAACACAATGTACTTAAAATATGCTTAACTCTAACTTAATTTAGCCCAAACACTTTAAGTTGAATGAAGTGGCCATTAATTTTTAAACCGTTCCTTTAATTTTACCTTACAAGTGGATTTAAGGTGTGAGTGTGAAACCCCTTAATCCTAAATATATGACATTTTCTTCAGGAGACTTATTTAAAATTTGACCCATATTTAAGGGTCAAATTTTAAAAGTAAGGGAAAAATTCAGTAGTTTTACCCCTAAATCAGACTTAATCTGTGCACCTTTCCACTTAATTTTTCTTACATTCCTGGAAATTAATGAAAAAAATAAGGTTATATTAAGAGGTAAAGTTAAGGGGTTTGGTTTCGTAGTGATAGCCTTTGGTTTTTGGAACAGACCAAACCCACCTTGTTCTTGTGACAGTGGCGGTTTTTGGCCACCGTCTTTTGTGTTTGGGTTTAGGGGACTTCTATTTTGACGTGTTTTGGTTTGGATTTGTTGTCACGTGTTTTATGAGTTGCACCTG
>JBBKCR010149548.1:0-2500 GCA_037577295.1 Ladigesia roloffi
AATGTGGCGGTCACCACAAACAATTTCCTTCGGGATAAATAAAGTTTTCTGATTCTGATTCTGATTCTGATTCTGTCTGTCTCTCTCTGTGTGTCTCTCTCTGTCTCTCTCTCTCTCTGTCTCTCTCTGTGTGTCTCTCTCTGTGTCTCTCTCTGTCTCTCTCACTCTCAGGGTACATTCCACAGTCAGCAGTCTCTGGATTATGGTTCCCGGCTGGTTGGGGGTGTTTCTCCTGGTAAAGGGGGGAAGACCCACCTGGGGTTGCCAGTTTTTAACTCTGTGAAAGAGGTAAGGGCCCCAATCTCCTCCTCCTCCTCCTCGGTTCTGATCACCCTCCAGTGTTTACCCTCTACAGTTTGTGTTTGTGGTGTTTCCTGATTGGTTCCCCGCTCTCTGTCCGGTTCCAGGCGCGGGACGGGACGGGGGCGGAGGCCAGTGTGATCTATGTTCCTCCTCCATTCGCCGCAGCCGCCATCATCGAGGCCATTGACGCCGAGGTGCCTCTGGTGGTCTGCATTACGGAGGGAATCCCCCAGCAGGACATGGTTCGGGTCAAACACCGGCTGCTCCGCCAGAACACCACCCGCCTGATCGGGCCCAACTGCCCCGGCGTCATTAACGTAAGAGCAAAGACCAAATAAAATTACCGTCAGTGCTGCGGCGGTACCGCTGGGTCCTGCCTATGCTGGAGGCTCGTACTGGGATGTCGGTACAGGCGGTACCGACATATCAGTCTCAGGCCGACATACCAGTATGAGCCTCCAGCGTAGGCGGTTCTAGATAGGCCCCCCCACACTAAACAGCTGAAGATTTTAATATACATTTCTTATCACCCCATGTGCTTGAAGACAGTGTTCTAGACAGACTACTTAAAGAACAAAACTAACACTATGTGTGTTCTTGATGGTCTACTTAACGAACAGAACTAACGCTAAGTGTGTTCTAGACAGACTACCTAAAGAACAGAACTATCACTATGTGTGTTCTAGCGGACTACTTAACAAACAGAACTAACGCTACATGTGTTCTACACGGACTACTTAAAGAACGAAACTAACACTACGTGTATTGTCTAGATGGTCTACTTAACCTGTCATGTTTCAGGAAAACTTTTGGGTGGCCATCTTGGATTCAGACATTATTTTATAAAGCTCACATTTCTGTCATAATGTT
Source organism: Ladigesia roloffi (assembly GCA_037577295.1). Lineage (NCBI taxonomy): Eukaryota > Metazoa > Chordata > Actinopteri > Characiformes > Alestidae > Ladigesia > Ladigesia roloffi. The sequence continues at coordinate 1,174 of JBBKCR010149548.1, forward strand.
ATAGTTATATTCCATACAGGATGGAAAATGAAGGTTTGTATTAAAGGGGAAAAAAGTCAGTGGAATTGTGCCGTTCCTATTTTCCCAGTCCATAAACTTGTTGTGCAAACACTGGAAATTGATAGTCACAAGCATTATATGCTTATATTCAAAATATCAGCTCAAAAGAATAAAATATGAGTTTATAATACAGGCTTTAGTGCAAGTAGTGCCACCTGAGACGCCATCTTGAATCCAGACATCCTTATTTTCCAACTAAAATGACAAATAAGCAAACCATTAAAGCCCTTTTTTCCCCTTACTATACCTCATATCCCAGTTCAAATATTGTGCCACTAAAGGAAGCTTTGGAGAACCGACTTGCCCAGTAAAACCATTTCGAGTCAAGGCTCCCCATAATAATCACACAAATCTCAACAAACTCGCTCAAACTCGCGTAAACATCTCCAAACCAACTCGAAAGCAATCTCATATTATCAGCCAGTAATAAAAACACTTCCTCTTAATGTAAATAAACCATTTTCCTACTTTTTGTTGAAATCTCGAGCGCCTCAATGCGGACTAGGGCAGAACAACCTTTGTTTAGAACCATTGATGCTTCCTTGGACCAGGTGACCGGATACGGCAGCGAGATCAAAGAGTGTCGCAACTCTACAGCTCTTAGCTAAACCAACCACACAAAACCTACCTGACGAAACTTTATTTTATTGGCTTTCATTCAGTACATCTCCCTAGCCCCTGCGATGTGAGTGGACATTAAATTTTTCCGTCAAATTGGACTGAACCAAGCACTTGTATCTCGGGAATGGTATGGTCTAGAGACGTGAGGGAAGGCTCAAAATAAAACTTAGGAGCCTAGCTTTCTAGTGGTCTAATTTAGATTGGTGTGAGAATTCTCTAATCATGTTTAAAACCACGGCCCCAGTAGGTGGTGCTGAAACCTGACAGGTTAAAGAACAGAACTAACAATACATGTGTTCTAGATGGACTGCTTAAAGAACAAATACTAATGCTGCTTGTGTTCTAGATGGACTGCTTAAAGAACAGAACTAACGCTACGTGGGTTCTAGAGACATTTGGTCTAGAACCGCCACTGGCCTTCAGCCAGGGGTTCTGTGAGGTTCTAGCCTTTATCTCTCAGGGTATGGGCTCCAGTGCAGCGAGCTCTTTACTCTGACATTATTCACTGTATAAGTATTGAGGTTTTGGCGAAGTGCTGGTTATGGTCAGATCTGTTCAGTAAATCTGTTAATGTGTTCTGTAGTGCTGACGCTGCTGGTCTGGTGTTTATTTACAGTTTTCTAATCTCTCTTTATCCGCAGCCTGG
>JBBKCR010149548.1:7500-18396 GCA_037577295.1 Ladigesia roloffi
ACACACACACAATCCCATTACACTTCAACTCACACCACACATCTCTCTGCATCTGCAGTTTCTCCTGTAGCCACTGGGTGGCAGTAGAACCCTGCTGTTTCCAGAACTTGAAGGTTCTGCGGGCTCCACACACTCCGTTCCTGATAAATGGCGTTTGCATAAGGGAGTTCTGTGTGAAACGCAGGATCCTGCGGAACCCAGGCGGGGGAAAGTGTTTGGGGAGCACGGCGGATCACCCTGCAGCTGTTACTCTTAGTAAATTGAGGATGTAAATAACTGCACTGCAGCGTAATGGTCTGGAGTCTGTGTGTGTCTTCACTCCTACTTGGGAATATATTATATAAACCAGTTGTATTTCCTGCACCCCACCCCCCACACCCCCCTCTTGCAAACACACACACACACACCGTCTTCTCAGCGGTTCCGGTTCTGCGGTGAAACGTGGCGGCGCTTCATGAATTTAATGTTCCGTCCTGTGTTTAATGAACACTCCTGTTCGGGAGAGCAGAGTCCCCACACACCGCCCGACACCGTGCCGGCACATCGCCCGACACAGTCCCCACACACCGCCAGACACACTCCCCACACACCGCCAGACACACTCCCCACACACCGCCAGACACACTCCCCACACCACCCAACACCGGCCCCACACAGTCCCCCACCCAACACTCTGCGCGACACAGTCCTCCACCAAACACACCGCCCGACACAGTGCCCGCACACCACCCGACACAATGCCCGCACACTGCCTGACACCGGCCCCATAGTCTTCCACCAAACACACCTCAACACACAGTTCCTACACAGCGCCCAACACAGCGCCCCAACAGTGTGTACAGGTGATGGAGCTCTGTGTGTTTCTGTTCATCCTGATCACGTTCGTCTCTGATACTGATCACAGAGACAAAACCGGAGTCCAGCTCTTCATGTGGACCAGCAGAAATTACATAATTTTAATTCTTCAAGTGGTAAAACTAAGGAGACTTTAAATGTTTTACAAAACTCCCTTCATGGTTACATGACCGTTCCAGCCTGAGCTCTGATTGGCTCTCCCGTGTTGCAGCTCCTTCCGCAGGAACTCTTCAGAACTGGGAGGGGCTAAATTACTGTGTTTATGTAAATGTGTGACCTCACAAATACTGGTGGTGCTGAATGCTGAGTGGCTGGAACTCCTTTATCTAGGCTCCTTGTGTCTTTAGACTCTCTTAAGCCTGTCAGTAAAACATTTGATCACATTTCTCTCATTTCATCTCCTCAGTGTGACACAGATCAGACAGTCTGATGGGAGACAGGAGTTTTACACCAACAAGGAGATTTAGAGTTGAAAGAAATGAGGGGGCTCAAGACTTTTGCACAGGTTTGTGAGAGGTGACTGTGTGTGTTGTGCCCCTCCTGTAATGTGTGTGTTTGTGTGTGTGTTGCAGGAGTTTGAGAAGAGGAAATTGCTGTAGGACGTCTCGACCAGGTTCTGCACGCTCTCCAGTTCCGCACTTTCACCAGGAAACCTCCGTAGATCTGTGTGTGTTCACTCACCAACTCCTTTAGCCATGTACAGCAGTGGGAACCGGGTGGGGGGTGAGAGTGGTGTCGAGGGGGTGAGAGTGGTGTTGTGGAGTCCACAGTGCTGTCCCGTTCAACCATGTAAAAACAGATCTATATAAATACAGAATAAATAAAGTGTCCTGTGTTCTCTGGCTCCTCCACTCAGTGTAATAGAAATATAACTCCTCCTCCTGCGCTCCCCCCTCCTCCTCCTCCTCCTACTCCTCCTCCTCACCTTTGTCTCTTTCTTCCTCTAAAGCAGGCATCACCAAACAGGGGACCTCGGTCCGGATCCGGACCACGTGATGGTTCTGCCTGCACCTGTGACTAGTCAGATAAATTCTAGTGATGGGTCATTATTGAATGATTCGTTCATTTTGAATGAATCTTTAATGTGACTCAGGAACAATGAGTCGTCTCGAACAAGTGATTGGTTCAGTCGCGCATGCGCATTTGCACTACGTCCTTTAGTTTCTGTATTGGAATTATTGAGTCTCAAACCCGAAGACTCGAGAGATAAGCCAATCAATTCTCTTTCCGGCTCAGCCTGCATTGGTTCGCTAACTGGACTGTCAGGTGATGAACAAAAGAATGAAACCCGAAAACTAGTCAGATAAGAGGCGAGGTGAGGGAATCATAGACTAAAAACAATAAAGGCACAGGTAAACAATGAATTAAACTTTTCTGTTCCTTATAGCATTATATTTTTTGTTTGTAGTATGATCAATGTTTGTGTAATCAGTAGATGTGTTGGGGAAGTAACATGTAAAATTTTAATTATATTTTGCTAAAATTAACAAAATGAACGTGATTCGTTCATTTTGCTGAACGAGACTCAAAGATCCGAGTCGGTAAAACGATCCGAACTTCCCATCACTAATAAATTCACCAGATTATGTCATTTTCATGGAGAGTTATTATCCCCTGAATCCGCCCCGCCGAACTCGCAAATCTGTGCATAGATGACCTTCTAATGATTCAACCTTCTAATGCATTTTGTAACATTAGAATTAATTTGCCAGGGACTTTATTTATGGTAAAAGATGTGCACTTAGTTCATTTCCTTTTGTGGAAACCATATGAAAATATGGACATAAAGGAAGGTTATAAGACAGAAGATGGATCTGAGTTTGGACCTTCATTTTGGACGAAATGTAATAACTGGACCACGGTGTCTTTTAATTGAATTCCCCTGCTCTAAACCATCAGTCATTACCAGTGTTGGGTGTAACGCATTACAAAAGTTATTTATTGCTGTAATGTTGCTTTTTGCTGTAACGCAGTAATGTAAGTTATTACAGAACAGAAACTGGTAATATTTTACTGGGTATAAATGTCAGTAATGCACGTTACAATGCATTTTTAAACCGGAAAGAAGTTTTTCTTTCTCATTCATATAAATTCACCAAAATCACCGCAAGATCAGCAGAGGAGAAACATCCGTGCCAAATGTTTCACTTCTTGTAGTCGGACAGAGAGAAGAGTAGGGGGACGTCCTCGTTTTCCCGGACATGTCCCGTTTCTGAGATCTGCGTCCCACATCCGGCTGGAATTTTAGAATCCTTCAGGATTTTGAGCCACGTGAACATTCGTCACATTCCGGGCGTCTATCAGAACCTAAAAGTCCAGAACAGCCTTCGGCCCGAGAAGCGCATTAAACATCTAACTACCCCCGGACCGGCCCAGCTGGTAAATAAAGTCTCGCTAAGGCGTCCTCTTCTTCACAATCCTCAATCTGGCAACCCTAGATATGAGTGAACCTGCGACTGATCTAACTGCGGATAATCGCCTTCTACTGGATGTGTTGAGCTAATTGAGCTTCATAAGCTTTATTTACATGCCCAATCCATATTTCCTGTTATTTTGTAGAGAGTAACTTAACAGTAATGCAATAGTAGTGTAATGCCATACATTGTAAATACAGTAGTAGTGTAATGTAACCAATTACTTTGAAATGACAGTAACAAGTAATAAATAATACATTACAGTTCTGAATTAAATCGCCCCACACTGCTCATTACTCCTCCATTACTTCTGATAAGGGTTCTGGTCCAGACTGGTGCGGCACCATCAGGTCCCATATCCTCCACCCCCACCAGAGCAGAAATTCTTTTTCTCACTTTAAAGTCGTATCTTTTCCTCTATGTTGCAGGTTTATGCCTCGTTTATATTTTATTTAGATTTTTTCAGGCCTGGTTAGATTTAAAGACAATCTCGAGTCTTAGACCTCCTGCTGCCTTCACACTGAGAGTGAAGAGAAAGTTGTCACTGTTGTCATTTAGAAAGAAACGTTACGGTTTCAGCAGGGATATGTATTAAACAGGTCTCAGTTCCTGGCTGGTCAGTTATAGAGATGTGAATTAAATTGGTTCTAAACTGGTCCCAGTTCCTGATGGGTCAGTTATAGGGATGTGTATTAAACTGGTTCTCAACTGGTCCCAGTTCTTGACGGGTCAGTTATAGGGATGTGTATTAAACTGGTTCTAAACTGGTCCCAGTTCCTGACTGGTCAGTTATAGAGATGTGTATGAAACTGATTCTAAACTGGTCCCAGTTCCTGACTGGTCAGTTATAGGGACATTTATTAAACTGGTTCTAAACTGGTCCCAGTTCTTGATGGGTCAGTTATAGGAATGTGTATTAAACTGGTTCTAAACTGGTCCCAGTACCTGACTGGTCAGTTATAGGGATTTGTATTAAACTGGTTCTAAACTGGACAGTATTGGTATCAGTACTAGTATACGGTATAAGCCTCGGTATTGGTATCAGATTCTGTATCAGTACTAGTATTGGTAATGGTATTGGTATCAGTATCGGTATCAGTACTAGTATCGGTAATGGTATTGGTATCAGTATCAGTATCAGTACTAGTATGGGTAATGGTATTGGTATCAGTATCAGTACTAGTATGGGTATTGGTATTGGTATCAGTATCAGTACTAGTATCGGTAACGGTATTGGTATCAGTATCGGTACGGTTCTAACCGTGTGGCGATCCATGTACTGCTGTAGCTGCAGTTTTTGACCCCACAAGGTGATTTTGAGTGGAACACTTCAAATCTGAGCTGCTCATATAAACCGGGCCTTTAGAGCAGCTCCGTGTTTGTGGCAGTTCTATAAAAATGTAATTTAATTTCCAGCAAAACCCGCATTAAGGAGAGCTGGTACGTTTCCAGCTGCTAGGTTTCTTCAGAAAAGCTTTTTACAGGAAATCTCACACAAGATTCATCAGAGTGTCTCCAGTCCTCACCTCGCCTTCAGAGAAAGCGCAGAGACTCCGCTCCAGTTCCTGGAAACGAGTCTGGAGTTCTGAAGTAAAAACTATAATTGAAACAAATACCTACTTAACTTAAAAACTCAGGTGCAGTCGGGGAGAGATGCAGTTTTCTACTTTACTAAATAAAGAAGATCGGTCCAGGAGAGTTTACAGGCCAGGCCTTCTCTCACCAGGTCACTTTTGGTGGTTTTCCACTGCCTGGTACCGGCTCTGTTCTGTGCGGCTCTACTTGCTGTTTTTGCTTTTCCATTATAAATCTGGTACCTGGTACCCGGTACTATTCCTGGTTCCACCTTGGCCGAGGTTCCGAGCTTGCTGAACCAATACTATATGATGAGGCGTACATATCAGAGGTTCCTGGTTGGTGGGGGCTGTGGTTGTCTCCCAGTGTTTTTTTCCCAGCAGTCCGCAACAGTGCTTCTTTATGCCTCGTCGGGTAAGAAAACATCTCAAACAGACACAAACCAAGGAGAAGAAATAAAACCCCTCTGAGTTTAATCCATTCTTACCACTGGAACCGTGTCAGATCTTTACCTTCTACTAAGCTCACGCTGCGCCTCAGAATGTTTATAGATTAGTCGCTATAGCAACCAGTTGCATTGGAAACTGAACAGGGTAGAACCAAACAGAACAGAATCGAGCCGGTACCAGGCAGTGGAGAACCCGCCCACAAGAATAGTACCGGGTACCAGATTTATAATGAAAACCAAAAAAGTGAGTAGAGACAAACCGAACTGAGCCGTCACCAGGCAGTGGAGAACCACCTTTTGGTGTTCTAGTGCACATTGCCTTTTCTCAGGAATGGCCTCTTGAAGGGTTAACTTTTAATGTCCTAGACTGTCCTTTAACTTTATACGTTCTAGACTGTCCTTAAATTTTCTAGACTGTCCTTTAACTTTAAACGTTCTAGACTGTCCTTTAACTCTAAACCTTCTAGACTGTCCTTTAACTTTAAATGTTCTAGAATGTCCTTTAAACCTTTAAGCGCCTGGGTTTTTTTTTTTAAATACTTTTTTAGATTTTTACATCAATATTTCAAAAGCTTGTGGCTTAAAAGGCATTAAAGACATCTTACATTTCATAATATTCAGGAAACAGCTAATATTGAACTGATGTTTGGAAGTTATTTTCTTTCATTTTATCTTTGTCTTTTCATCCTCATTCATAAAGATCAGGAAAGAGGAAACCAACAATAAAACAGGAGAAAGTAGTAAATTGGCTATATTATCATATCAAGACGTCATCATGACTGAAACAGACTGTAGTTACAAATATCCTGTAATGTAGCATTTGTATTCCCTTAGATTATGTCCTGCGAAGGATATTTGCTCATTCTGAATCTGAAGGGGAAGATTCGCCTTTTGTACCGGGAGACGCACGAGATAGTCGTGCTACAAGGGCGCAGAGAATCCCTTCTTACAGGCTGCTTGTGGCGCTGGGTGGGGCTGCTTGTGGAGCAGCGACACAGCTCACACACAATTGGAGCACAACTTTCTTGCGCGTCTTCTGGTACAAAAGGCAAATCTTCCCCTGCAGATTCAGAATGGGCGGGCGAATATCATTCGCAGGACAAAATCAACGGCCAACTTTTTATTAGCCATTTGGCGTTTTTTTTTATCCTAAGTTATCTAAAATCCAACACGCTTACACGCACACTGAGAACAGAGGTGCACGCTCTTTATGCTCCCGTGGCAATGACACAAGGCTCGTTTCAACCGCTTTTTATTCAAAACTTTGAATAGGATGATGGTAAAATTGTTGTCTTGAATCAGAGTACTACATGTCTGCTAACTAGTGGTAGTGAATACAAATGCTACATTACACGATATTGTAAATACAGCCTGTTTCATTCATGAATACGTCTTGTTGCAATCCTGCGATGTTCTAGACTGTCCTTTAAAGGGATAGTGCACCCCATAATGAAAATTTGATGTTTATTTGCTTACCCCCAGGGCATCCAAGTCGAAAGTGATTTTATTTCCTCAGCAGAACACAAACGCAGATTCTTAGCTTTAGCCGTAGCAGTCTGGTAGTCATTTAATGGAAGTGGATGGGCGTCAGAACTTTCAAAAAAAAAAATCCATGCACAGACACGTCCAGATTACACCCCGTGGTTCGTGACGACACATTGATGTCTTAAGACATGAAGCAATTGGTTTTTGTGAGAAACTGAACAGTATTTGTATCATTTTTTACCTCTGAAAGATGACCGTCTCAAGCTAGGATACGCAAACTTCGGAATCTCTGTGCTCTGTGTAAACGAGTGACATATTCACGCAACAGAACACTTACGGCGTTTGCGTAACCTACGCCAAAGAGCATACACAGGGGGCTCGAGACGGTCGTCTTTCAGAGGTAAAAAAGGATATAAATACTGTCCTTTCAAAAAACTCAAAAGTCTCTTTAAGATAAGCTAAGATCAGATCCTACATTATTATTGTACTGAAGCAGGATGCTACACATACAAACTGTAGGAGCCACTTAATGGTGCAACAACTACAGACAGTAAACAGTGCAGACAGTTAGAGCTTGTGTGGGCGGAGCTAGATTGCTGTAAATGTATTGGTTTTGTGAAAGTGGGAGGAGTTGATGGTCGTCTCCCGAAAGGTTGAAAGGAAGGACGTCTCCCTCTCTGCCCTTTAATTGCGAGGCTCCTGCATTGCGCTGCGCTGGCGTTGTTGTATTTTGTGAGTCTGCAGGAGAATGAAAATGCTAATTGCACGGTACTGACCCGGCAGGTTTGGGCCCCTGTGGAAGGAGAAGGGAGAACGCCGGAGTCGGTTGGTTCAGCTTGGATAATTCCAGGTTTGCGTGGTGAAGCCTTCATCAAAATGTCAAAGCCCCCCAAAAAAGAAATCATCCAAACAGAGAGGAAGAAAGATCAGATCGGCTACAATAAGACAGCAATCAAATGGGGGGGGTGTGGGGGGTGTTATTATTGCCGCTCTCCGCGCCGAGAGATGCGAGCGGCCCTGATTATAGAGGAGCGGCGATAAAGGCCTTTTGTTCGGTGACATTTCCAACCGGTCCTAACCTAAACACTTCAGAGACGCACTCCTGTTTCTGCCTTTCATGAAAAGTGTTTCTAGAATTGAGCTCATGCTGGAAGGGCGACCCCACCAAATATTCCAAATTCCTCCACGGTTAATCGGGTCTGAACAGAAATTTTACACCGACAACCACGGGAGTCGCTGCCATTCTACCAGAGTGGGCGTGTCCTCCAAACATTTCATAACTATTGGTTTGGACCAGCCCCTACATTTAACATAAATAATGAGTTCCTCCAGCGCTGCTGAATCTTGAATCTTTGTTGAAAGCCCAAGCCCCGCCCCTCTGCGTAGACCGATGCGCCCCCCTCAGTTCAAATACTTCTGAAACCCCTGCCAACGACTGAGGGGAGTTTGAAACATGACTCTGCGAATTCAACACTGAGTCCGAATCAGAAACAGGTGAAGGATTTGGGGCCCTGCAGGGATTACTGTACCCCCCCTTATCGCAGTTCTCTGCCAGCAGTTCCTATGTTCCCTCTGCTGCCCAATTACTGTCTAATCTGCATCGGAGAATTACCCTTGTGCAGCCTGCCGGGCATTTTGGGCTCTGATTGGTTTTGGAGCTTCAGGCCGCCGCTTATCTTCCCGCATTCTTAATGAGGCAGGGGGCGGGCCTCATGCTCACCTGAGAGGTCAAAAGTTCAAAAACTAAAACCATTTAGTAACCAGCCTGCACCCTGTCCTTTCAAGTCGAGTACGTTTTTATTGTCATTTCAAACATTTACAGACACAGTGAACCTAAAACTACGTTCCTCCAAGACCTCGGAGCAACACCATAACAGGTTCTGACCAGAGACTTGTGTGCAAACATGCAGAACCGCGTTTAACAGCAATAAATACTATTGTGCAGATAGCAGGACAGAGAATCTGCATTAATGTGAAATGAACTGAAGAAAAACAGTGTGTGGTGTTTGTGGTGTGGCTGTTGGTGGCGTGTGTGCTTTTATTTGGGGGGGCGGGAGGGTTCAACTGGACAATTCGCGAATGTTGGATAATTTGGAGCACATACTGAAATCTGAATGGCTGAGCTGCAACCCCTGAACACTGTAAAGTTCCCAGTTTACACAATCTGAGGTGGGACCAAACTCCTGAGCCTGAGGTGTGTGAGTATATTTTTATACCTCTGATGTTATTTTGCCCGTTACAGCACCAGAAAAGACCCAAATTAGTCAAACAGGTCCAGTAAGCAACCACCCCCCACCGCACACACACACAAACACACATGATTAGATGCTCATAATTGGGAACTGAAATAATATCCACTCAGTCTGTACACCTGGAGGAGAAAAATATTCTCTCCTGCAATTATTGAACAAAATATTTGTTTAAAAAAAGACCCTTTGAAGTGAGCGCTGGATAAACGAGTAGTTTTATTTCATTCATTATTTAATTTGTGCCATGTTTCAGGGCCTCCAGCCAAACTGCTGTTTTGAAAGTGGAGTAGTCATGTTTTTGTGAGAATGAAAGTGGGGAAAATTGTGTCGATGCTTCGATTTTCTGTTTTTTTCCGCAGCTCAGCGAGAAAACGCTGTCCAGCCAGAGGTGGAAACGGTGCTGGGGATTGTTGGAAATTTTGAAAAAGGTCAAACATTTCACATCCGTGATTCCTGTAGCCTTGATTTTTCTGTGAGTACGTGTATGTGTGTGTGTCTGTGAAGAGGGGGCAGTCACAGGGGCAGCTCTGAGACAGCAGGGCCAATCATCGCTTTCTAAAAACGGAAACACTCCGGGTGTAATTTTCACCCTCTGCACCTTTACACTCCCGTTCCATATCTAGAATCGGATTTCATGCACAACAGCACCACCCAGAGGCTGTAAAAGGAACATCAACGATCACATCACGCCCAAACTTTTGCATTCTGAATGCAAACACTCAATCTGACAGATTTAGGATCGTTTTTCGGGCATTAAATAGTATTTTCGCACCAAGAAGGTGATCTACAACAAAATACTACACGAAACTCTCCGTTCCAGTTCATCCCAAAGGTGCTGGAAGGGGGTTGAGGTCAGAAATCTGTGTAGACCAGTCAAGTTCTTCCACACTGAACTCCTCCAGCACGTCTTTCTGGAGCTGCTTTGTGCACTGGGACACAATCCTGCTGGAAGGTTCAGGTTCAGAACACAAACTGGAATGTCTGCTGGAGCATTAAGATCGTCCTTCACTGGAAGTAAGTGTTACAAACCCCCAAAACAGGTGTGTCCCTATACTTTCGTCCATTTAGTGTCTAAAAGAATGAGTGGTGGTTGAAGACTTTTGCACAGCACTGTACGGTATATATTTGGTCTGGTTAGTATATGTGTTCGCTGTAAATTTAAATGTTTTTGACGGTAAAGGTGAAAAAGGCAGAATGTAAGAAACATCGCTGCGTCTTTAATATTCATATGTGCTTCTTTGATTGGCCCCGCCCACATTCCGACTGCCCGCGGGCTGCCCTGAAACCGGATTTGATAACCCAGTCCTCTGTAACTAAGATTATCAGAACTAAAACCACAGACCAGTCAGACCCAGTTTAAACGCTGAGGTGAGGTAAGTGTGGAGTTTATTAGTGATGGGTAGTTCGGCTCTTTTCAGAGAGTCGGCTGTTGTGGCTCGGCTCCCAAACAGCTCTTAGTTTTCTATCAGCTGTAGCCTCATATTTTAGCCTAACCTGGCAAACGTGAGTGCTTTGTTTGTTGATATAAACCCTTTTGCCTTTAGTGTTCTATGAGAAACTATACAATTGCCTAATTTTGTGTATTTGTTCTGTTACAAAAGCAGGCATTCTTACTTCTGTTTAATATTTTAATCAAACATTTAACTGCAAAAATATCCACAAATACACAGAACAGCACTGCAAACAAAAACACAGCCAAACTCAAGTTAACATTCAGAAATATTAAGTGCCTCAGCTTGGACTGATGTCGCCACAGTGCACAGTTCCCCCGGCACACGTAAAAGGACAGTTCGCCCTAAAATGAAAATTTGATGTTTATTTGCTTACCCCCAGGGCATCCAAGTCGAAGGTGACTTTGTTTCCTCAGCAG
>JBBKCR010149577.1:0-18389 GCA_037577295.1 Ladigesia roloffi
ACTGTGTAGGTTCGTATGCAAACACCTGTGGCCACCATAAACATCCTTCCTTGCGTACACAAATACATGCAAACTCGGTCAGGCCCACAGATGTACGCACACCAAAAGCCCCAGTCAGAATTCTCTGGTCCTAAAAATCTTCCACTTAAATAATGAGAGCTGCAGCAGGGAATAAAAGGCTATTAGGGGTACACATTTGCGTCCGCAGCCATAATCATTTCTCATCTCCCACTGTGTCCAAATGACACTTACTCAAGCTGCTGACGAGCTGACAGCTTGTCACGACGTCAACTCTGGCTCAAACGCCTCCACACACACTCAGTAAAACAAACACTCCTGCGGACACGCACACACATACACTGAGGGGTTTGATGTTGAGTCGCGTCATGTTCATGAACAGCACAGGATATATCATGTCAAGCTCATATTAGAGGAGCGGCAAGGAAGAAAGCTGGAAAGATATTTATTTATAGCATGATTTTAATTTATATATTGTTATCATTATTGTTTTATTCTTGTTGTTGTTGATATTGTTGTTATTATTATGTTAGATAGTACCAGTATTAGAATTAGTGATAGCAGTATAAGGAGAAGGATGCTTATGAACTTACGAAAATGAATAGTAGCGATAGTAGCACAAGTAGGAACAGTAGTATTATAAGTAGTAGTGATAACAGTAGTAGAAGTAATAGTCGCCACAGTAGTAGTATTTATTTGTAGTCATAGCAGTAATAGTAGTTGGAATGTTAGTAGTAGTAGTAATAATAGCATCAGTAGTAGCTGTAGACGTAGCAGCTGTCATAGCAATATTAGTAGAGGGAGTGGTTGTTGTTAAAGCACTACTAGTAATTGTAGCAGTAGTAGTAGCAGCAACAGTATTAGTAATTAGATTAGCAGCGGTAGTAGTATTAGTAGTAGCACTTGCAGGGCAGCCAACTTGTCCCAAAAACCTTTGTGTGAGATTTTAAGGGGCCGAGCAGGGGGTGTGGCGGTGGGGGGGTGGTTTGGTGTTTGGTGCTGCCTTACATCCTGAGTGTTGAGCAAAGGTGAGGGGAAACTTTCTTCTTTTGCCGAGGATTTCTGCGACATTCGGTGGCCCACTTACTGTTGAGAAGTGTGCACAATGGGAAAAATAGAAAAAACAGGGTGATAAATCGTAGGTGTGGTGTGAGAGCGTGTGAAGACAGTCAGATGCGTGTGTCTCACGCTCATTGCGTGAGAGTTGGCAGCCCTGCAGTTGCTGTGGTAGTAGTAGCTATATAATTAGTGCTATTAGAATTAGTATTTGTTGTAACGGTAGCAGCAATATTCATACTGACTGGCAGCCATGCTGAATTTGATCTTTAAAATAACATTTTCATGTCCTTATTCCAGAAGTCAGACAGGACTCCCTCAGTCACACAGTACCATCAGTGCTGGAAAGCTAGCTTATGCTTGCTCAAAGTTACGTGATACTAGTCACTGCTTAATTTGAAATGGCTGTTAACACACCTCTGAGCATGGAGGAGAACACTAAGCTATGTCAGCTAACAGAAGCTAGGTCTGCTAACAGACTTGCTAACATCACATGGACTGATAGAGAAGAAGGAAGTGCTCTCCAGGTCTCTCCAGGGGTCTAAAAAGCAAAGTGTGGATCTCCAGATGAAAGAACCAGGGCTTAGAAAACTCTGGCAGCCATGATGTATAATAAGCGTAACAACTGTAATAACTAAAACTTCACAAATGTACTGAACAAACCATGACATACGAGTTTATGTTGTTAACACATTTTGACGTCACTATCAGATGACAGTCAAGTCGAAAAAAAAAAACCAAATTAATCCAGTTGGAAAAGGCTGGAATTTATTTCCAAACAGATGTGCTGAAAAATCTGATCTAGGCCAACAGGGCCATAGAACTTCTTATAAATTATTGGAAGACAATTGCAGAGAACTTTTAAAGTTCAAGCAGTTTTGCAAATCAGGCCCTTGATCTCCAACAATCTCTCATTGCTTTTTTTTCTGTCCACCAACTTTACATAGTTCCAAATAGTTCAGCGCTGCTCGAAAGTTACCAGAGTTAAGAAAGAATTGCTTAGCTTGTCGAATTGTGCCTTGTTTGCTCTTTCTCCTCACCTCTATATGGGCTAGGCTCTGCAGCAGGGGCCTCCTGAGGAACACCACACCAGTTGGAGCCTTTAAATAAAACACTGGCCTGATTATGTTAGAGGGAAAGGAGATGGAACAGAGAGAACAGAGAGAGAGGGATCAAGAGAGAGGAGAAAGAGAAGTTAGCTATTGAAAAGTGCAGATGACATTAGCACTCACATATTTGGGGCTATCAAGCTGGGAATTTAGACCGTGGACAGTACAGGCCAGCGGACATGAATGGTGGAAGGTGGAGGGCGTAAAGTCAGGTCTGACGTTCCAATTTGCAAAGCAAATGATCCGAGCACAGGGCAGGCATGCAAATGAGCTGACTTCATGGAAGAGAGAAAGGAGAGAGAATGATCTTTTAGAAGATCATTAATACCATAAGGGGATGCTGGGAAATGTAGTTGGAAAATGACTTTTGTTAAACACTCTCTTGTAAAACCAATAGAAGCTGATGACAGGCATCAAACAAAGGCTCTGCAGGACATGGGTAGTGAATTACATATTTTCCAAGCTGAACCAGACACTGAGGACTGAGCTGAACCATGAAATGAGTGAAACAGTACACCCATAGATATGTCAGAACTACTGGATCGCTACCATTTTGCAATGAGTTGGTCCACAATGTGATCACAAAATGGTTTGCAATATACAGAGGGTCCTCAAACTATGACACAGATCCATTCCTTCAACAGTGTTGTAACCTGAACTAGTTAAAACACCTAAAAGCCTCAGTCACAGCTGAAAAATCATAATCTAGAGCATACCAAAACAACTAAGCCACAGAAAGAGGAAAAGGCCATACATATTCTGTGCTTGTACACTGTACTGTGGTAAAAAAAAAAAAAAAAATGACAGACAAAAATGGCAAGGGTAGGGGACACCAACTCCCTCCCTTTTAATGTGTGTTACTACATATTCTTTACTGCAGTTACTGATGTTTTGCAGGTACTGCCTATGCTTCCCCCTCACACAACCAAACTAGTTAAGGGGGTCATAGCCTGAGCACCGCCCATAATTGTGTTGCTGTGAATGGGTTAAAGATCAGCCTGCCTTATTTTGATCCAAACAATTTATGCTTGTAGATATCTTGACTCAAGAAAACCTGCAAAATCTGGTTTGAAGCCAATGAGGTCATTCAGGATGTTTACCGCATTTAATGTATACTGGACGCTTATTTCCATCATTGCGGGCTTCTGTGATATCAATGCATCTCTGTAAAGGCTACTACATGCCTAGTGCCATGCAGGTGCTCGGAGATGCTAGATGCGATATGATTTCCTCAAATTTAGCTGCTTGGTTCACACCAGAGTAAAAAAGCAAAATGGCAGCCAGAATGTCTTCAAGCGAGAAAAAAAAAAACACAAAATGGGAAACTTTGACACTGGGTTGGCTACATTCCATAATGAAAATATAAAATAAAAATATAAAGAATAAAAATCATATTAAAGAGTAAAATTCATGTTTGGTGTGTAAAGGCCTTAGGGTTTGAACGGTTCATTCTTCGCTAATCAGGGCATAACCCTGGGCATAAACAGTTACAGGCTCTTAGGGGTTTAGGCAGGTCACATTACACACTGAGAAGAACTGGACTGTGTTAATGACTGGTAAGTACAACTTCAACGGGCACTTGGTCACAAAAGGTGGTGCAGTAGGTGTAACACTCAGCTGTGTTGAGCTGCCTTTAACTCGTAAATGTAGCTTGTATTGAAAGGGCTTGTCAAGTGTGTACCTTGTTGTGGAGTTAAATTAGCCTATTGTTTGAACAGCTTTCACCTGATCTGAGTTGACTGGGTGTGAATTGCTGGGACGGTCTAGCGGGTATTATATATCACCATGCAATTTCAAGGAAATATAAAGGTAATACAAAAAGACAATGGAAAATGTTTCCAAACAACAGAAAGGTGGCTTAACTTTTCCAGGAAGAACAATAACACTCAGCATGCAGGCCACACTTGCGATCGTTGCTGTAGATGGTTGTTGCGAAGCGGACAATAATGTTGATAATTGCGTTCATTTGGCAATTAGTGCTCAGTTGAAACACAACACTTAAAAAGAGCAGGCGCGGAAGGAAATAAATTGTACAATTAGATCCACCAAGGTTCAACCACGTCATTCACCAGCATAAAATCCATGGACAGGTGAACATTAATGATCTTATTACACTGGAGCCCGTCAAAGTGTGAAATATATTGTGCTGCAAGTGAGGAGCCAGTTCTTAAATTTGATGTGTTGGAAGGGGGTAAAATGCATATACATAATGATCTAAATGATTTTGACAAGTGATAATTGTCATGGCTTGAGATCTGCTGCACCAGAAAGAGAGTGATGGGTGCCCAAGGCTCAGTATTGAGCCGGGGGAAGCGAAGGCAAGGACATGTGGTCTTATCTCACAGAAGAGCTGCTGTAGCACAGGTTAATGAAGAGGGTAATGTTGGCTATGATAGAATATTTTTATAACACAGACTTCATCACAGCTTATTGCATGTGGAAATGCATCCCCACAGACAGATCCGAGTGCCCATGCTAAACCCTGTTCACTGCCTAAAATGAATACAACAGGCACACGAGTGTCAGAACTGGACCATGGAGCAAAGAAAGAAGTGGTCTAAACGGGTGAGGTTCATCATTTGGACAGCCAGGTTTGTGTGTATTGCTTCCCTGGGGAAGAGAAGACATCAGGATGCATTGTGGGAAGAAGGCAAGCTGATGGAGGCGGTGTGATCTGTTATGTTCTGCTTGGAGACCTTTGGTCCTGCCATTCATGTGAATGTTACTATGACATATACCTCTACATAAACATGGATGCAGACCATCCACACCCCTTCCTGGCACTCTCTAACGACTCTGGCCTCTATTAGCAGGATAGTGCACCCTGACACACTGCCAGAATTGTTAAGGAATGGTTTAAGAAACATGGCAAAGAGTTCAAAGTCTTGACCTGGCCTCCAGATTCTTCAGATCTCAAGCCCGAACCTTGGAGCCCCAACCTCAAACTTACCGGACTTAAAGCATCTGCAGCTAACATTTTAGAGCCAGATACCACGTCACGTCTTCAGAGCTCATGCACTCAATGCATCAGTGCAGCTGTTTTTGCAGCAACATTGTGACCCACAAATTATTCTGCAAGTGGTTTTAATATTATAACTGATTGGAGTTACCATGTATTTTCATTTCATTTGCACCATTGACTAATGGCAACATGTAGCATATATTTTTTTTTCTTTACATAAGTACAAGTAGAATATACATATTTAGAATAATAGAACAGAGCATAATGATTTGTTCTCAATGTCATTGATGAATTTTGGCAGCAATTGGACAGATATTTCCAGAGATTGCCCTGAAAAAACCCTTTTCAGATGCACAAATCTTGCTCAAATACTAGCCAAACTTGGAACAAAAAACAAAAATCCAAAATGTGCTTTTTATAGTTATACTCTTTGATTAAGATAAAACAGCTCTGATGAGATTTCTTTCTCTGCAACATATTACTTCTTTGTTCAGGTTGTTTCAAGACCTTTATATGATATTGAAGAAACCCAATCCCAATTCCATTAATTTATAAATGATAGCTGGCAGAAGTGTGTGTGTGTGTGTGTTCATGCAGGTGTCCCTGACAGGCCCTTGACTGTAGGACAGACAGCTGTTAATGACAGAAATCAGACCAGGAGGAGCAGGGAGGCAACACTACAAGGCTGACCTCATTTTAAAGTCCATATCTACATACTTAATAAGATAAAACAAAAGGCCGACTAAACTTTTACATCAAATGCCTCCCTTACTTTTCATTCCACGTTCATATGCCACTATCTTTGAAATGCACGACATCATTAAACATTTAGGAACTTTCCTTCCCTCCCAATCTTCAGAGCGATCAACAATATGAGGGAAACAAAGTCGGTGGCACCGAACTGCAACGAAGAACTGGACGCACACTGAGAGAGTGTCGTCTTTCAGCTTTTTCATTTCGCATTTTCCTCAGATGAACGGAAGCAAGTCCTCCCTGTCACACAGCATCAGGTTTCCCACTGTTTTGGAGGGAAACACTGGTGTGAGCACGCTCAGTGATAGAAATGTGGATGAAAACTGACTCCTCAATTAGCTCCTGAGCTAAATGTAGGCCTTTATACCCACTTAGACCAATCCAGGCAGCTTGGGTTACTGAAATGGATCAATTTAACACGAGGTAAGTGGTTTAATTGGGTGAATTAAGCTATGAATCAAGTCAATTAAGCAGTTCTGTACATCATGGAGAGGTGAAAATGGAGATGCAGGCTCAGCTCTTCACAACAAGCTTAACCAGCCCAGTCTTCTGTGTATCAGGAAACATAATGTCCAGGAACAAGACAATTTTCAGAAATTGCAGGTGGGACCAGTCATCACTGTGAGGATGTGTGTGTCTCCCCGCCGTCAATGACTGTGGATCTCATACGCGACCATTTTCAGCAACTGGAATAACTTGCACAAAGTCTTACTGAGTCCTGACTCTCAAACTCTAACTCTTTAACATCTCAAACTAATAGCAGTATTGTACAGCACTAGTATATTATCAACTAGCATTATAGCAATTATAAAAAGTAAAATCACTCCTTTTGGGGTGTCATCCTCATTTTGGTCCATGAAACCCATCAGGGTAATGTAGTGAGTGTAGTTTTTCAGTGAGTTGCATTTTTCAGCTCTCTGCACAAATGTATGGGTCCCACAAAAAGGAAAACAATTGAAAAATGTGCCTCTACACAGTGTGAACCTCCCCTATCCACCATTTCTGAATTCTGTTCCTTATTATATGCTAATGAATGTCAACAACATGTCAACAGATAACAGATTTTTGTACATTTGTCATGGCTGTAGCTTTGAATTGGTGGTAAATATTCATTCATTGATTCACAGGACACTGCAACTGCCCACTGACTGCAATTCTATGAATTCTTTCATTAAGCACCAGCCTTACACATAAGACCCAGCAGATGGAGATTTGGTTGAAAACCTTGGAGTGTTCCTTGAATGAACCGTCTCTGAGATTCTGCCACAGTTCTATTGCTTTAAAATTCTTGCTGGTCATTGTGATTGCTTTTCTCTCTTCTTATAAAGCATCTATATCACCCCCCACCCTCTCCCGTTTATTTTGATCTTTAGTTTTGGCTACGAGGCCAGAAAGTGCCGCAGTGATTTAGTTGGGAACACAACTGACCTTGCAGAGGTTTTGCAGCTGGCTGCTGCAACTCACTCACTCACACACACACACACACACACACACATGCACACAAACCTGCACTGCCAATCTCCTCTTCAACAATCGCTGCATTCTGCTTAGGTTCTGGTGCAGTAAGGTGCATTAAGACTGCATTTGGAGTGACTGCTGTCTAACTTTCACCTGACTATCCTAAAGGTTACGTTCTGGAGTTAATGGCTAATAATGGACGCTGCAAATAAACAAAAGGATCTCTTAGCCTAATCTCATATGCATGACGCCTGTGATTTCCATTCACAACATTAGCATTTAGGGATACAGCATTCTTTCGATGGAACTTAGTGTCAGAGGACAAATCCCCATCATAGGAGGACCACAGGGGAAATCAACTCATTGCTTTATAAATTTACAAATAAAGGAACAAAATGAGTACTCTACATCACCTCTCTAAAAAAAGTATGAAATTATAACCAATGAACATGTTCATGCCTACTGTGAGATGCAAAGATGGTCTCAGCTGCTGATCTGAGCCCACTTCTGATTTAGCATTTAAAGAGTGAGTGAGAGAACGTGAACCAAAATCAGCGCAAAAGGCCAGTTTCTACCAAACGCCATTTATAAAGATTATCTGGGGCACAGCAAAGGTGAGGACAAGCATATGAACATTTAATGGAGCAATCACACTCATAAGATGAATGGCTTTAATAAAGCAGTGAGGACTTCCATTTTTTCTTCTGTTTGTCCACTGCTAAAGCTAATCAGCTTTGCTTCATGCCGAGCTAAATTTTGGTAGCTTTTCGGTAACAGCCTGCTCTTGGCTAAAACTGTCAGCTGCCCATGAGCTTTAATTAATTAATTTATTTTTGGCTCCGTCTGCCTATTTTCGTGTGAGCTGTCAGAGCGGTGCACTAGGGGAGGTGGGCAATCACTTTTAAATCTCTAATGTGTTTGAGGCTGGCCAGTTATTGTTTTATTTAACACTATAATTTCAACAGATCTATTAAAATATATTTCAGTTTTTAACAGTGGAGATGGGAACAAGTCACAAGAGTTGCAAAAATGTCTGGACACTCAAATCCAGAGTGAAGGCCTGAGTTTGAAGGATCAAATGACGAATTGTGTTCTTAAGTCTGTATGGCCATGTCCAGTAGTGAGAGAAAACAGGCAGCTTTCCATCTGAGTCCTGAGTCAATACAGGCAATATCAAGACTAGTTTTAAGTCAGTACAGGCAAGTCTCGTGTCGAGTTCTGAGTCAATAGACAATATTAAGTCTAAATCAGTATAGGCAATCACAAGCCAAACACACACTTCCCAAGTTGACTCCCAAGTCCTAAGCTTGGTATGCCAAAGAGGACAGTTCTTCAGCAAATTTAATCCCATTTCATTACAATGACAGTAAAGGTCAGCATCATGAATGCTGGGGAAACTGGGAACATGTCCCCATCACTTGTGATGTGGCTCATTTATTATCTATCACTTTATGAAAGCCTGTAATTAGTTGAATAAAATGATGTATGAAGTAAGAGAGAGAGCCAACATGCAGTGGCGGTTCTTGACTAAAATGATCAGGGAGGCCAGTGTGTTTTTAGGGGGGCACACTCTGGAGTATGGCTGGGTGGGGTGGGGGTGGTGGGGGGTCTGCGTGTATCTGTGTCAGCGCGTATTATTATACTCAATTATACTCAAATATTTGGATGTTCAGAGCAGGGGGGCCATGGCCCCCGTGTAGAACAGCCTACGCCAACATGTCTCAAGTCATAAAACAGTTGTACACTCAAGGGGTAAACAGTAATAGTACATATAAAACATTCAGCAAGAAGAAATACTTTAGAAATGCCTACTCTTTATCTACACATTTTGGACATATTATCAGAATCATTTAGATGTACCTGTAAATATTTTAGTTATTGGTTGCATTTATCACTCCTTTTTTAACCTGCCTCTCAATGGAATGGACTAACATGAGACCGCTAGTCATAACTGAGGAGGAGGGCATGGTGTGGTGTAACTAGTGGCACAGAGGCACAGGCCTGTTGCTAAAGTTTTTACAAAACAGTGTCACTGCTATGGTGAGAAATGTCCGACAGTGAAAATCTGGGGTCAGAAAGGCCTAGAGAATGACTAAAAAAAAGTAGGCAGCAACAGAGCTTCAGATCGTACACAAGCAAGGTGGAGTTTCCCTACAAGCTCCTACCTGTAGCTCAGTTGTCCTTAGTAGGTGGTTGGGTATCAAAGGTCGATAGATTTTTCTTTCTCCTATCACACCTATCATTACTTTTTCACATAGAACCTTCGACCTTTTCTTTTCTCTCATCTCTCTCCATCATTCTACTGAGGAACAGCTCTCTCTCTTTCTTCTGCTATCCTCCTACAGACCTTCTTATACTTGTGGCAGGACAAACAGAGAAAGAAAGAAGTGGGGGAAGGTTAAAAAGAGTGGGCGATATTCTGATATCCTGAAGATAACCTAAGATCTCATGCATGAGAAAACAATTTTTCAAACTTCCAGTTTCTCTAAAAGAGTAAGATAGTTCCTGATTGACTAGTTCTTCACCATTGTGCTTAATTGTCTATGGCCGTCCTTAGATTCCATTAACTCCAGTTTAAAGACATTAGCTTAACACCTGGACTCAGAACCACAAGGATCTTGTTTGGGGATAAAAAAAAAACTGACAAAGCTTAACAAAAACACAATTAAAGCAAAAAAAAACTTCTTCACATTCCTCCAATCTGACATTGTGGGGTGGAGTTTGAACGCGGAGGAAAACAAAGTGACAAATGGGACTCTATTTAAAGCAAAAGTTATGGATTTGACAGACATTGAGGTGGAGCAGTGATGCGCAAAACAGAGTGCATTTAGTCTAACGATGAGGTTCAAGTGGCTAATTGCTTTTAAAGCTGTAGTTTTACCCAAAGTTCTCCTCAGTTTTAGAGGAGAATGAATGTGAGTGATGATTCCATAAGTATTCGCTCCATATTTTTGAACAGTTGATGACACCACTTTACTGGACAACTCACCACGCTTGGAGGAAAATGCTAATCGCTAACAGATGCCCATGCTGGTTAGCATCCTAAATGCCCAGCCAAGGATTGCTGGGGCATTGCCTGGTATTACACTCAAGAACCCAATTATGTATTTTAAAAATAAATATCACAAAAACATCTGGTTAAAAAATGCAGCTTAAATATGCCTCAGCTAATCAAAGTTTAGAACAGTAACTAGCAGCAATTGATTTAGAATGCAGAGACTTGTTTTTGGTCTGTTATTGTTACTGCTGGTCTGCCATCATAGTGCCTAAGGAGGTTAAAAAATTATAATTTGTACTTCTGATATGCAATGCTATAAAAATACGCTGAAAGCTATTACACTGAGTTTCCAATTCTCAGAGAAATGCATTTCAATATTTTATAATGGTATAATGAACTATAAAAACCATAGATTTTTATATTTGTGATATCTGAGATATTCTGATGCTGGTGGTATTTTGACAGTCAAATGTAAAATAAAATAATCCCTCAAACTTTTTTTTATACAACATTCACTTTGTGGCCGAGCCAGGCCTGGGTAATGTCTAAAAATAGATATATTGACCTTAGAACACAGCAGAAGAGAAGTTATTTTTTACAAGAAAATCAGATTTGAGGAGATGGTAGAGGTGATTTACTGTTGGTCAGCCCTACTAAATGCCTTTTTCAGACCAACACAGTGTCACGGTGAAATTTCTCTACATTCCCAGCCCCAAATTTTAATTCATCTGAAGCCAGACCTAGAGCTACATATCCAGGAATACAGCCAGCCAAAACACAGCCAGAGACTACTGAATGCTCAACTGTGTCATTATGGACTCAGTTCCACTGGCAGCATTTGTGTCATGCCAGTCGATAGAAGAGAAATGACAGGGGAAAACAGAGTGTGACAGGAAGAATAATGCTTCATTTCGGCCTGACTTTAGTTTAGGCTGTTACTGGGAGTGTGGACAAGGTCAGTCATATTATGGAACCTCAATGTGTCCCTGCGACTCAGCAGGTGTTAGTAATTATATACACGCATTTGTACATTTTTTGTGACTACAAACATAAATTTTCATTTCAGTTCAGGGCATGGGGGCCAGGAGCAATTCTAGGGGGACCCTGGCCCCCCCTGGCACCTGTGTAGAACCGCCTATGAAAGTGTGACCACATTAAATACTGAAATATTATATTGAGTTGTCGTGTCTTCTCTGTACTTCTCCAGTGTATGCTTTCTGA
The DNA here is from genome assembly GCA_037577295.1 of Ladigesia roloffi. Taxonomy (NCBI): domain Eukaryota; kingdom Metazoa; phylum Chordata; class Actinopteri; order Characiformes; family Alestidae; genus Ladigesia; species Ladigesia roloffi. The sequence continues at coordinate 11,576 of JBBKCR010149577.1, forward strand.
ATTTTTCCTGAATTTCCTGACTAACCTGTAACTGTAGTTCTAAATATAATGAAGCAAATATGTCTTGGATGAATGGATTAGGTTTTGGTCAAAACCATCATTTTAGGACTTCATAGTGTCTGCTATTGGGTGGAGAACCAAATGAGAGGCGTGATGAGAAGTTGGGACTGTCCCCATGTGTCTGGAATACTGCACAGCCGACACAGCCGTCAATGATGTTACAAAATCTGGGTTGAAAGGTCTAACAGGACTCGCTCTCATGGGTTATTTAAACGAGCCAATTATCAAGCAGGCCTTGTAGGAAATGACACCCACTGCCCTTGCTGTCTCAGGTGGGAGGCAGGAAGTAGGTCTCATTACTACGACGACAAGGGCTGAATTCAAACTTCACATATATAAAGTGCTACATAGGGTGGAGGAGCCACTGGCTCACGCAGGGCACTCTACATGCCCATTAGGGAGTCATTTCAACCCCTGCTTAGGTGATTTGATGGAGAACATGTCTGAGAAACCTCCTAAAAGTAACAAAGGACATATAAATAAAACATGGTGCCAGACTTCTGGTTCACCATCAGGCGTTGTTTGTTTGTCTTTGTTAGGTTCGCAGGCAGGAGCTTGTTTTCTGAGAGGAATGAAAGAAAGTGAATAAAAGCTTGTACCATCGGCATGGGTTTCTGTGCATTATGCTTGTGGAGGGGCTGGTATAGACAGTTATTTGTGCTCCAGCATTACTCCTATAAAAATATCTTAAGATTCAGTATATGGACAAAAGTACTGGGACACACCTGTTTTCCAAAGTTCCAGTGCAGGGCAATCTTAACACTGCAGCATACATTTACAGCATTTAGCAGACACTTTTTATCCAAAGCGACTTCCATTCCTAACTACAGGGGACAGTCTCCCTGGAGCAACTTGGGGTTAAGGGTCTTGCTCAGGGACCCAGTGGTGGTGCTGGAGGTAGGATTTGAATCCACGACCTCATGGTCCAGAGGCAAGTGTCCTACCCACTGAGCTACCTCCACCACCCAAGACCATTCTTCCAAACTTGTGGACACAATTTGGGCAAGGCCCTTTTCTTTTCCAGCTTAACACTTCTCCAGAGCACAAAGGTATTAAGGCTTGGTTAGATACAGTTGGTGTGGAGACGGTTGAGAGGCCCACAGAAACTCCAAAATCTTTTGGAAAAATCTTCCAAGTAGAGTGGAAGCTGTTATAGCTGCAAAGGAGGACCAACTCCATATTAAAGTCTATGCATTTATGTCCCTGTCAGTGTAATGGTCAAGCATCCTAATATTTTGTCCATATAGTGAACCTTTGAACTTTGTTCTGTAAAGAACTAAAGTTGGTAAAACTGCATCTGCTGAGGAGAGATGTTCCAGTACTCTCTCTGCAGCAGTTTTGTGTGGAGCAAATGATCTAAACCCAGTTTCATTTTCAACACATTCGAGAGAAATAGAGCACAGCAATCAACACCTTGGCTGCACTCGTGAGAAAAAGTGTGTGTGTGGGGGGCACTACTGAAAGAAGCAAAAAGGAGTATCTACACTGATCAGTCATAACATTAAAACCATCTGCTTAATATTGTGTCATTTGGCAGGATCATGAGCCTCAAGGGTCAATGAGCTTGTCTCATACATCCCACTGATGCTCTACCAGATTTGTCATGTTCCTCAAACTATTTTTGCTGGGCGGAGCATGTTGTCCTGGTAAATGGAACCACCACCATTAGGTAATTCTATTACGATAAAGTACTTGGTCAGCAAAAATATTTTGCTGGTACATTAAAAGGAAAATTTACATAAATGGCAACACCCAAGGTTTGCCATTCGAACCCTATCCAGAGCATCAGACTGCTTTGGACAGGTTTCATTATTCACATAGTCCATCCTGGTGCCATTTTGTCCTCAGAAAAGTGATGCACCAGTGCTCCAGTAGCCCTTCTGTGGTGTTGGGTCAGCCTTGCCTTGCCATGTCACTGATGTTTAGCAGCTGTTGGATGGGATTTGGTTGAAGTAATAGATCATCCAACATTAGGGGTGATACACTGAACATGGAATTGGACAATGGCATTTAGTGGAAAGACAAATTGTGAACATTCCCAGCTAGGGGTGTTAGAATATGATAGACCCCCCGCCCCCCACGATTGGGTCCATAAATGCCTGGTCATAGATTGATGGGTTAACGAAGAGCTGATAGTCAGTAACTGGCAGATGGTCTGTAACTGTAAATCTGATGGTAGTAGCCTAATGGATAAAACAGTGGCCTGATGTTGCCAGTTAAAACTCTCACTTTGTATCATTGGGTCCTTGAGCAAGACACATAACCCTCAGTTACTCCAGAGGGACTGTCCCAGCAACTAAGGATTGTAATTCGCTACAAAGTGTTCATACATGGAAGGTAATTGTACATGAGTGGAGGTATACATTTACATTTACAGCATTAATTAACATTTTCATCCAGAGCAACAAACATCTGTGCTCAAGTAGTACACATCTGTTCCTTAAACCTGTAAAGCTATATCAACATTCACTATTCAAACAAGTTACTACACACTAGGTAAACAACCTAAACCCAAACAACACCTTTCAAAGAAAAGTCAGTATATGTTAGCTGGTTCCAATAAACTGGCAACCAAGTTCTTTAAAAAAAAACATGCCCAAAGCCCTTCAAGAAATGCAATAAAATTACAAATTCTTTAGAATCATTAATAAAAGACCATGTTGACAGACTGATCTGATCCTTATTTCAGTAAAGTGTTAGCTGTGTACTTGTATTACTGGTGGTGTGTCAGGAGAAAAAAGCTGGGGGGAGGGTGGTGTTGACATCACTTCAAACAATCACAAGTTTCTTCAGATCCTCTAGAGCTGTACTGGTGCTACCATGGAGTGACATAAGATGGATGAGACACTCTCAGGCTTCCTGCAAACATATCCTATGAGCATTTGAGGGAAGCCATGATCTCTTTGTTCTTGAGGGAAGTGCATATTTCTGTTCCGTTGTAAATACACTTTAATAGTAAAACATCTTTCAGAGAACCTGGTGAACAAAGAGGTCCACCTATGAAACCCCCAGAGAAAATAAGTGTAATGCAACACATTGACTTAAAAACAAAAGCCAGGATCCTGCTTGGGCTCAGTTCCAAATTCCTCCACTAATGGATTTGGTAGAATGGGGTTTCTCCGATTCAATGCTAGGTCATAAAACAAAAGTAGAGCTTCTGATGAAGAACAGATAGAGGGAGATCAACATAAACCTGTTGGCACCCGGCCAGGAACATCACCACACGCGCTGTAACCTCTCTTGCTGCATCCATAGGATGGGTCAAAGCTTTCTGTCATTGGGGTTTTGGTCCCATTTTCAGCAAGTCTTATGTGCACTGCCCATTGAGAGTTTAGAGAACCTTAGTCTGTGGTTTCAAATAAAGAGTGTTTTATGGCAGGTTTAACACATGTAAGGCATATTTAATTAAAAACCTGTTTAAAAAAAGAACAGCTGACCAAAGTACTAAACTGGGAATAATGCCAAGTCCTGCACATTTTATCTGCCGTCAGCACTCACCAGCCTTTCAGCTGTTTAAAACGTCCTTTTGGGCCTGAAGTGTTTCAGAACTATTAACAGCAGTTTAGAAAAGAGTGAAATTATTATTTAGCCAAAACTTGCCCTTTATTCTAATGAAGACACTTTGATTGCCATGAAGTTGAACAATGCAGAATATGCTTGAAGAATATCACTAAGAGCAGCAGCATTAACAATACCTGAACATTTTCCTTGCGTAAAATACCATAGGAGGCATCTTTTCTCCTGGCCCATCAATTGCATTTTTTTTTTGGTGCAATTTCTTCAATTTCCCTGCAAGTCTTGATGCATTGCCTTCAGCAAGTCAACATGTATGCTGTCTTTGTGGAGAGGTGTTTGGTAGGGAAGTTTCACAGCTCATTGCTCACTAGCAGCTCAACACAGTCATTTTCCACACATGGAAAGCCAGGAGCATCTAAATAAATTTCATAATCAAGTTACAATTTTTTTTATTACATTAATTAAAAAAAGAATGATTTCCCCTCTTAGCAAAGTTGCTAAGAGTCTGTTCTTTAAAAAATAATAAGTGTTTTCTTGGCTGTATTAACACATATTCTTTAAAAAAAAAGCTGTACAGAAAAAGACCAGTCTGGGAATGATGCCAAGTCCCATACATTTAATGTGTTGTCAGCACTCATCAGCCTTTCAGCACTCGTATCTCAGTAGCAGTAACAGCTATAAAGTGAATATGGCCATTGAATTTGCTATGCAAACAGACCAATAAAAGCATGCCTGACATATGTTTATACACATACATTTTACAACGGTAAAACTAAAGTAAATTAGAGGGATGGAACTATTTTTGGGAACTATTTAGCTGCGTTCTGCATATACTTCATCATCCTGGGTACTTAAATACAGCTCTGGAAAAAAGAGAAACCACTGGGATTTCATTTAAATCAGCATCTCTATGAGTGATGATCATTCCATACCAGTGTCTGTTGAATTTCTACACAAGCACCTCATTCTGCTTTAAGAGGAACTGAATAGTGATCACCTGAATCGCATCTAATTTATTGAGGAAAATGTAAAAAACACTTCTGTAATCAACACTCTCCTCTCACTATGAGACGAGTTGGATGATAAAACATTACAAGAAGTTAGTCAAAGGTAATTACTGTCATTTTTAGTTGAGTAAATGAGAGATTTGTTTTCTTTGAAAGATTTAAGTTCTGCAAAAACAACATCATTTTTCGTATTGTGATGTTTTGTAATATTCTTTAAAACGATGCTTTATTATATTTGAAAATGAGGAGAAACAAAGCCAGCAATTCTTAAGATCTTCAGTTCAATACTTATCGAAGATAAAAGGTGGGACACTCTTAGTTTTTTTCTGGAACTGTATTAGTATATAAACATTCAAGGATGTAACAGCTTCAGCTTCAATGCGGGATCACTTCCGACATGGTTAGATATTTTCCAAACAAATCAAGCTAATTCACATCCTCACATCTAAACTGTCCACATTGAAATAAGCCACAGAGTTCTTCTTTGATAGAAAACTAGTCTCTGAGCTTTTTATTGGGAGTATATGAGTCCCTTCTCTGTAACTATTACTGAAGGGTGTGTTCACTGTGTATTCAGTAACATTGGACCATATACGCCGATCCAACGCCCAACAAATCAAACCATAAAACAAACCAGCCATACTCCTTAGTCCACCAAACGACCATCAAGTACCACAGCGGACAACAATGGCCCTGAAAGGAAGACTAATCCCGCTCTCTGGATTTCCCACGATGAAATTCCTCCTCCTTTTTCTGACCGATCTTTAAGAGGCGTGGGTTCCGTGAGTAAGCTTTGCACTGTCATCGTGTCACAGGTCATTTATAATTGATTTAACCCACCATCATATGTCCCCTTTCGGATGACATCCTCCCCACCACCAGCATCCCACTCTGAAACCTGAGCTGGGGGATACTTCACACAGGGAGAGAGGGAGAGAGATGGTCACAGTAAGGGAGGAGGAGGAGGAGAGAGAGAGAGGGAGGGCAGGCTGAGTCAGAAACATGGGGGTTGCTTAAGTGCAAGAACTGCACTGAATCATCCACATCTCCTCCAAATATTATAATGATTTCTTTCTGCGATTTTATCATCACTCCATTTATCACTAGCTCCCATGCTTCTGGACCGCTGTAGTGTGCGATATAGTAAAGCTACCAACATTCTACCGTGAGCTGGAATAGCTCAGCAGGCAACATGATCCATCAGAGATGAGTAAATGAATGAAATTGTGGTTGAAAGCGCACATCTGGTGACAGTGATTCTTGATTATTAGTGTGATATGCATATAAGGATATCCACAATATTCCTAAGACCATCTGTGAAATACTCTATATGGACAAAAGTACTAGGAAATAGCCCTTAATTATTTAATTCAGGTGCCCTCTTCCTTCCAGTGAAGAACATTCTTAATGCTTCAGTATACAAAGACTTCCAACTTTGTGGACACAGTTTGGAGAAGAACCTTTTCTATTCCAGGATGACTGTGTCCTAGTGCACAAACAAGTTAAAGACATGGCTAGAAATTTTTTTTAACTGGCTGCATCTCAATAACCACCAAAACCTTTGAGATGGACAGAGATTGTGAGCCAGGACTTCTCATCCAACATGTCTGACCTCATACATGCTCTACAGAATGAATGGACACACAAAAACTCCAAAATCCAAGAAGAGTGGAAGCTGTTATAGCTGCAAAGTGTGACTGACTCCCTGTTAAAGTCTATGTATTTGAATGCACGGTCATTAAAGTCCCTGTTGGTGAAATAGTCAGGTGTCCTTATAATTGATATGCTTATGACAAAACACAGAACTCGCAGGACCTTTCTGAACAACAGTGTGGCAACAACTATTAAAGCTAAGACCATTAAAGCGAAGTGACATTGCCTTTCCTCACCCTTCCATCACAGAAGCACATGAGGATGATATGGAAAAAGTGGGCAAAATTCAGGTATTTTTGCTTTGTGGAATTGTGAATAAAATCGATGAGGAATAAACCTAGAAAGTTCGGAAGCAATTTTAGCAGCAATATTGCTGGACATAAATTTGGACAAGTTTTTAGATTTAGACAAATATAATAATTTATAGCAGAGCCTGCAGAGTCCCTGGCATCATGCTTGAGTGGTGGAAGTGGGACAGAGGAGCAGTGTTGTGCAAGTTCTCACTTTTTATGAACTAGTTCAAAGTTCAGTTCACACATGCTCAAAGTGAACTGTTCACGTTCATAGCTCACAATTTA
>JBBKCR010149584.1:0-18389 GCA_037577295.1 Ladigesia roloffi
TGCATATCTCCACCTCTCCAGCCTTTCCTCTACCTGCACCCTGCTCTCACTGCAGATCACAATGTCATCTGCAAACAATGTGATAGCACATTTGTCTGTATCAGACCTGTGATTCTGCATGGAGTAGAAAGTTTCTGTGTTGTAGCATTCCATCATTTCACTGCATTGGAACAAGGAATGCTTGTGCTAAATCAGCAATTTATGTTTTATGGCCCATATTTAATAATCTGAACAATTAATTGTAAATCCATAGTTAAATGCATGTCAGTGAATGTTCATGTAAACACAGTGCAGATGTTATTGTGGTCAGAGGTAAGAACAGGTTGCACCTCATTTCTCTACTGTACTGTCACATTTTTAATCTCTCTCATCTTTCTCTTTTTCCATCCTCTGTCCTTCCTCTTTCTCTTTCTCTCTCTCTCTCTCTCTCTCTCTCTCTCTCTCTCTCAGAGAACCTTGGGTAGAAGAAGGAAACAGAGACATGGAGGATCCTTTAAAGATGGTAGGACTGTAAAATGGGTGTGACAAGAGTTTTTTTAACCATGTTTGAAAAAGAAAATCTTCAAAAATATATATCTTTAAATGTAATGAAGAGGTACCCAATGTCTTTTGTGTTTTCGAAAATAGCATCATGGAAAGAAACCTTTTTGGCACGTTTATTCTTTAGGAATTATGATATATTAACTATGGATGTATGGTTGAGGATTCACTGCTTTCCAAAAGTGAACTAATGTTCTAAAGTTTGGAATAAATTGTTTTTTTAAGTAAAAAAGGCAGTTTTGTTCCAGATACACGTAAACATTGATTCTGTTATATTGCAGCAACGTAAGCTTCATACCATTAGTAGAACACTATGGAGCTGTGAATAAATATAAAGGTGAGATGTGTACAGAATATGAACATTGTAAAATGACATTTGAAAGCCATCCAGCATTAAGAATTAATTTCTAATACAATAAACACAATAGATTTTAATAAAATTTCAAAGCCCAGGGTAGAAAACCTGTCAAAATGTATGTAAGCAGATCTTTGTTATGTACTATACCATATACAGTATACAGTGTACAGTACATATACAGTATAAATAGTCAGTAAATTGTAAAAAAATATTTGTTTGAGTAGATTTTGTTATTAAAATTCTTGTATTTGAAGTTATTATTAAAAATACAACATGTAACAATATGTAGCAAGGTCTGTTTATAGCAAAACTGACTTAATGAGCAATTTACTATATTTTTTCAATTTCAAATTTTTCAATTTATTATGTCTTTTAAGTGGAAGCTAAATGTAACTAGTACAGAAAATATATTTATGTGAAATCCCGTCACTGAAGTTTACATAAGCCTTAAATGAAAACTAACATAGACCTATAAATACATTTATGAAGACTTATTCACACAAGTGTAGTTTCTACAACACATTATTAGGAGAAATTACATTAATATAAACAAAACAGCCTGTATGAAAACTGGCAACTACAACTAGTAGCAACAACAAAAAAAAAAACCCTAAATATTTTGAGTAATATCTTCCATTTTATTGTAATGCACAAAATAAACAGCCAAATAAATAGAGAAGAAAATAGATGCAAGTAGATGACAGAAACTTAATCAGCAAATGTCCAAAATGATTAATCATCTTAGTTCATGCAGCAGTGGAGATGGCACACTACATGATCATGATCTCACCACAGATCCCAGGTTCTACCAGGAGATTAAAGAACGAGGTCTACAGTCCAACAATCTGGGCCCTGACGATGAGGAATTCACTCAAACCGAAATGCCTCAGGAGGACCAGGGAATCGTGGTGAAGAACTACAGGCCAGCTCACATGACCTGGAGCCAGCTCCCTCAGGTAAGAGGCAAGCATTTGTTCTTAAAGAGAACGCCAAACTTAGCTCAAACAGGGAAACTTCCATATAAGGAGTAGTTTTGCCATTTGATGACAATTTTCCAATTCTTGTGCTTCCGCCACAGATACATGATTATGGATGTGAGTTTTGATAGACGTAGTCTTTGTTTGAAGTTGTCAGACACTGATTGGTTGATGCTGTATGATGTCTGTTCCAATAGTCAAAGCCATTCAGGTTTATCTCAGCGCTGAAATCATGCTAGTTTTAAGGATTAAGGATGTATTCTACTGACCAAGATGCCTCACAGTACCCACTCCTCATGAAGAAACACATTGTGAAGACTATCACCCTCCTTAATTCTTTTTTTAAAGGCTGGCTACCATCAGCACAGTCTGAGCATTAAACTGCCAAACCAGGAATACATTAAACTCCAGAGATACGATTCTCCAGAGATATGACTCCAAAGATATAGAAAGACATCCATTACTTTTTGCACAAGACTTTTAAATGATGATTCATAAATTTTTTCCTTTTATGATATAATTTTGTACATTTTGTGTATATTTTGGAAATATGCATGTAATTCGGTTTTCATGGTGTAAAATCCCAATGTGATTATAAAATGGAAATAAGCAGTTGAATGAGCTGGCAAGTATGTAACCAAACTGAACTTAATGTCTAGAGTGTATAACTAACACTAGAGTCTTTACTTTTTTTTAGGCCCCATCTTCATAGTTCTTGTCTGTTTTTGCCATGACACAGGTGCAAGAGACTGGCATTCTGGAAAAAATCTCTCCTGAAGAGCGAAAGAGGCAAGAGGTCAGTAATGTATTAACAGCAGCTGGTCACTGGAAGGCCTCTCATGTTATGCACTATGGTATTTAATGGAACACTGACTGACATACTTCAAAATGTTCTAAGACATTCACAGAAAGCAGCAGCGTATGGGGCGCCATTTGTAAAAACAGCTTCTCACATTTCTTCATCATTTAGCACAATGTTCACACAATTTTCACACATTTAGAGCTAAAAAAAACACAGTGTTAGGTTTTGGTCCATTTTCTTGCTGCGTAAATATTAAATGTTAAATCTAAATCTAATTCTAAATGGTAAATGTTAAATCTAATTCTAAATGTTAAATCTAAATCTAAATCTAAATGTTAAATCTAAATCTAAATGTTAAATGTTAAATCTAATTCTAAATGTTAAATCTAAATCTAAATCTAAATGTTAAATCTAAATCTAAATCTCAATGTTTGGAAAGGTCTCGTTGAGCCCTCTCTAACTGTGAAGCTTCACATTTAGAGTACGAAGTATATTCTTCATATTTATCGTTTAAATTTGAGATCCTTAGAGTCAAGTCCTCCATGTTGGTGAGGGAATATCAGAGCACTCAGACCTGCCCCCTACTAAGTACCAGCCAATTGTAATCAACATTTACATTTAGATTTAACTTTTACATTTAGATTTAACTTTTAAGATTTAGATTTAGATTTAATACTTATATTTAACATTCAACATTTAACATGTACACAGCAAGAAAATGTACCAAAACGTATCACTTTTTTTTTACACATTTAGCTCTAAATGAAAATTGTGTGAATATTGTGCTAAATGATGAAGAAATGACACCTCTAAATACAGACTGAAATGAATGCATTAGTGTGAGATGTGTAAAATGCAGTTTATCATATGTCAGTCTGCATTTTAGTCTAATTGAAATTTTTCGGCTTGTTCCCAAAAGGTGAAAATATTTTAAGCTTGGCGTATGATTCCCTCTTTGTTATCTGAATTCCACTTCAGTGTGGATTCATCCCTTAGCCATGTTTGTGTATTCATGATTCAGAATTCATTGAATAAAATCATTCCAAATTGTGGAAAACAGGAGATGTCACGGTGGTAGAAGTATGTCTGCTGTCAGCAGGCCGTAGAGTACCAAGTTTTGTCATTGGCCTTCCTAAAAGAAAAAAGTTCTGCAAGTAAATGCTAAGTGTGATTGTGGGGTTGCTACAAAACTAGGGTTTTTAGACAGCTAGACATTGGTTCCATGGCCATTGGTTCCATCTGTTTAAAAAATCTGCTCACAGAAGGGTACTGTACCAGTGTCTGTTCCGATTCTCTTCATTCAGCTCCATGTTTTACCACTGAACCACAGAGATGTGCATTAACTTGCTGTCTATTACCAATCCCCTTACGGTAAAGGATGGCTGATAATGCATGGAGCAAACATCTCTTGACTAAAAGTGGGTCGGAAAAGGATTATCTTATATAAAACCACAACAAAGAGCGACACATGTCTTTTTTTGAAACTGTCCTCAGCTTTAATGTGTTTAAGTCTGTTTATGGGACTGCTGTGTCTTCAGCTCCTCAATAATTTTTTGTAACTTCCCGGGTACCATAACCGTGACATCAAAAATCTGAATATACATGCAATACACCAGACATTAAAGATTGTTGTAGCATTGGAATTTTGTCGATTTTTAATATGGGTTGCACAAAAACCAGCATCAAAAACAGGTGGAGTAAAAATAATAAGAAACCTTTCTGTGTTGTTTTGGTTTATGCATAGTATATGTCTCATAGTGAAGGGGAAGGTACTATACTGTAGCACATTGGTTGTATCCATCCAAAACCATATTCCAAGCTCTCAGCTGGGTGTGATGTGATAAATCACAATTAAAATTCACCGCTGTGAGATCTTTGAGATTTTTAATTAGTCTTAATGGTTTAAGCCTCAATTTCACTTTCATGTTCATCAAACTGAGAGACTAGTAGAGAACAGGGAATTTTCAGTGCGTTCAGACTGCACCCAGTCTCCTTTGTGGCCACTCTGGCGTCTGACAGGAGTCTCACTGCTGTGTAAATATCAAGGTCCACCTTGTACACACAACATGGTCACACCCTTTGGTCCTGTTCCTCGCTTTCCCTTTGCTCTACTCAGGATTACGAATGGGGTCAGGCGTCCTCAGTGTTGCCATATGCTGTACAGAAAGGTGGCTTAGCTGGTTATGTCATTCCACCTAAATTACACTTTTATTCCTTCATTTTTCTCTCTTTACTTTGGATGTCTGTGTAGGAACTCTTTATCTGTTGTATACTCCTGGGCTGTAAAACCCTTAAATGATGGTCTGTATTATGTAACACGGTAACTTTATTAATATTGATGTCATCATGGGGCTTACTGTCAGCACACTCAACTTCAGTCTCTGAGCAGTTTTAAATAAAAACTCATGTGCTTCATGTTAGATAATGTCATTGTGTTGCAAGTATCTTTATTGTTTCCACATGGTGGTAAATCTCTTGCACCATCAGTGTTATAATGTTGAGCAGTTTGGCAATTTGATCATCTGTTTACTTGTGTAGGACATTATATTGCTCATATGGTGGTTGATTTAGAAGAATGTAGTTTTGTCCAAAAGAAAAAAACAACTATAAAACATTCTGAAAAAAGGAAATCAGGCTAATCACTGCAGTTGTCAAATTTACATGTCATCCAAAGCGACTTTCCACTCTTAACTACAGGGGGCAGTCTCCCTGGAGCAACTTGGGGTGAAAGGTCTTGCTCAGGAACCCAGTGGTGGTGCTGGAGGGTAGGATTCGAACCCAGAGGCACCCAATGTCCTGTATTGTGGAAAATTACGTACTTCTTAATTGTTTGTGTTTTTCTAGAGTGTCTAGTTTGTTGGGTTTATGTTACATCATTTTTAGAACCAATGTAACAACATACTGAAATGTGGCAAAATAGGTTTCATGTGTGTCAGCAGTGAATGCCCTTTCTATTTTATCTCCAATATTAGAGAAATAGTAATAAAAACACATACGACTACATATTGCTGAAAATGTGATGCTTCAAAAAGCGCTTTCCACTTCATATCAATGATCCCTGATAAGAGAACCAGGGACTGTGCAGGCCACTGATGTGGTCAAAAGTCACTGTCATGGTCCTGCAGCCATTTGATTTTGATATGATCTGCACAGGGTGTACTACCATGCTGTAAATGCCCCATCTGAGTGTGGTAAACTAGCCACTGAAGGATGAAATGATGTGGTTAGTGCTTTTCTGTAGGTATCAAGGTCTTTGATGTGTGTCTGAAAAATGTTCACCTCATTGTCGCATTGGCTGTGTTGACCTGTACTGTTTAGGTCAAACATGATGTTTCTTAATGGCCTCCGAATTCTGATCTTTTTGTCAGCTTGATGTAAAAAACAATTTGATCAGGCCATGTTTATTTTACTCCTCAGGGGTGCGGTGCCCCTGTGCCCCCCAGCAACATGTTCAGAGCAAGAAAAGCTGATTTAGCTGGAATCAGGGATTGGTTTTTGATGCTTTAACACTGATTCAGTAACACTTGATCCCTGGAACAATTGCCTACTGACAACTTAAAATGCACTTGAATGGTGCGTTTGAGCAAACAAATACACAAATATTCAAAATCGGATATAAACAAAAGATTCATAGCCTTTATAGCAAGGTTATTCAGTTTTTGTCCTGTGTGGCCTCAGGCTAACAGTTTCCCAGCTCTAACCCACCTTTTAAACAGATGAACAGAAACAACTGGTCTGGAATTCCACCTTCCAGAGTTTAAACAGAACTACAAGCCCCCCCATTAGTTACATACTTTTGATGTTAATTAAAATTGAACATGTTTTCTATTGTATTTTATCCCGTATTTCCTTAAGACAAATATTCTGTGGATGAAAAATATGGAGTGAATGCAGCAAATTACGTGGCTACGTGCTTGTAGCTGTCCTACGCTTCTTTCTGATTTCTTCTTCCTGTGTGTTTGTGAAGGCCATCTTTGAGATTATGACGTCTGAGTACTCCTACCAGCACAGCTTGAGCATCCTGGTGCGCTGTTTCAAAGGCAGCGAGGCCTTGAGGAAGAGCATGACTGCAACCGAGCACCATCACCTCTTCTCCAACATCTCTGTCATCCAGACAGTCAGCAAAAGGTACTCTTAATGGAACACAACACACCAGCAGTTCAAATATGTTAAAGGAAGCCTAGGTATTGCCATTGCATTTGAAAGGACGTTATTGAAGTCCATATAGCATCAACATTCTGAGAATGTACTGACCCAGGAGAGTGTGGCCCTTATGTTTCAGATGCCCTGATTAAATAGCAGGGAATGATATTCCCAGTATAATGTAAACCTGAGTCCCATGATCATACCATACATTAATCTAAAAGAACGCAGTCTGATCAATTTACTGTTAATTCCACAGGTCTTCTGAAAAATATATAGGTATCCATTTTCCCTTTTAACTTCATGTTTATGAAATCCTATTAGAAACATCACATCAATCTTTCATTTAGCATTTCAGTAGTCTTTGATTTCTTTCTTTGATTAAAGGTAGGGTGTGTCAAAGTGCAATACATTCATTGTACAATTCGATTTGACACAAGATGCAGGGCTAAAAGTTTATTATGTATATTATGATACACTCATAATTTACTGAACAATGTGATGCAGAAAACTGTTTAAAAAACATTTAAACAGTTACAGTATTTTAAATAAATAATGACTGTATTTTGTTCTGGCACAATATTTACATGAAAATAAAGCTGGGAGGTCAGACGGGGTGATGTTCGCCTACTCTAGACTCCTCGAGATTGTTGATTTACGCTAAACAACAAATTTACATATTAAATATAAATTGAGAGAATGAGTATTCTTCATTATGCATTGTACAATTTTTGTTTCGTAATATTCCAATATTACAGTCAACGCATTGTTACAACACTAGTCAAAGGCAAAGAACTCAAATCGATAATAATTCGCTCTAGTGAGCTTCGTAGGTGACTGCATTCAGTACTCGTAAAGTGCCACATTTTTTGCCACCTTTTGGCACAAGCAGTGGCTCTTAATCGTAGACTAACACGTTGTTTCCTTCTCCCATTATTAAGCGTAATTATTGCCTATTTTACAAGAACACTTAAGTGCTCTGTCATATTTGTGATGGTATTTTTAAAGATGTTAGCGGGTCCGTGTCTATTCTTGCATTTTCCACACATTCCTTTCTGTGCTTTTATAGCCTAAGAACCTGATATTTTATTTTATTGTTGTGCCTTTTAAGTCCAATATATTCAACTGTCCTCTATTCTGAAAAGTGCTCCATTCAAAACACAAGTCATGCTGTAACACGATAACTTATATGTGAGTGGGCGAAGTTAAACCACTTTAGGCTCACAGTGCATATATATATGTATAAATCTTGTTGTCTTGACATCACAAACACATTAATTTTGGCATGGCCTATTTTCGCTGTTAGTTTCCATACACAGACTAGCGAGTGAACTGTGTACTTAACAGCAATGTGTAAAAGTCTTGTACAAGTCTTGTATTTATTAAGGCCTTTATTAGTTACAAGGTTTTCTTACAAAAACTAAATACAATTCCATCCAAATTCTACAGGTAAAAGGTTTTTTCCTCACACTGAGTTTTCACACACTCAGTGTGTCACTCTCACGTTCAAGCATGTTTTACTCCAACGCTTGAGGCATTCTCCTTAGCAAAGGATTTGTCCAGGCCTGCTAGTCAGACTGGTTTTGCAGCCCAGCCATGGTTGGAGTCATGTTTCTGTCTCTCTTCCACTCTGGTGTGGTCTTTACTCTGCCTCTGAAATGACAGAAACTAGCCTAATTTTGTATCAGCCATCTGAAAGAATATTTGCACTGCCAGCGCTCTGTTCCAAGCCAAGCGATGCATAGCTGGTCTGTCAAGCATGTCGCCAGCAGAAGGGCAGTGTGTGTGAGATTAAACTGTGTGTGTGGACATGGGAGCTGTTTTCCTCAGCCTGGGAGTTGCCATCTAGGGAGGGAACAAGGGAAAGAAGCCTTAGTAGAATGCCGCTGTGCCTACAGTCCTACACAGGACTGTACAAAGCACTGCTAACAAACCATTCACTCATTAGATATAATTTACATGCAATTCCATAGTTTTTTACATAGATAGTTCGTGAATTATGCTCACAGTATTCCTTATGTAGCTCGTTTATTAATGATATTCACATTTAATTTTGTTATCTGCAAGTTTGAGGCATTTTCTGTTTGTTTTTCTCTAGAAACATGACACATACATAGTAAGACTGTACTCACAACTGTAGCTTCAGGTATAATTAATATAGCATCTACTACAAGCACATATGTGATATCAGAATCAGAATCAGAAAACGTTATGTATCCAGAAGGAAAGAGTTTGTGGCGACCGCCACATCACAGACCAACACGAAACACCAGAATAATGTAAATTAAGAATAAGATTATACTACTATACTAGGATAAATAAATCAGGTCTAATACAATTCTAAATAAAATCTGATAAAAAATAAACCCAGAAAAATAAATATAATCTGAATATACATTTTTTTCTTCTTTTCTTTATTTTAGAGATATTGCGCATGTTACATTAGTAACGCCCTCTAGAGGACAGTATTGATATTGCACATAATATTGTGATCGTGATGCATTGATTAAAGCCATGTGGAGGACAGTGTGATGATATTGAGATCTCGTAAGAGCATTACAAAGTTTTGCACATACAATGTTGCACGTCACAGCAAATAGTGCACACATTCTTTATACTCCTAAAATTACATAAACAGAATTTGTGAGCAATAATTTAACAGATTTTAAGGTGTATATGCATTTTTCACTGCTTTTCCTTTGGGCAAATTTCACTTTTTGCTTTCATATTTTCTTTTAGGTTTTTTGAACAACTTGAGAGACGTCACCAGATAGACCCCATCATTCGGGACATCAGTGACATCGTACAGGAATTCGCTAGTAACCACTTTGAGCCGTACATTGTCTATTGCTCCAACGAAACCTTCCAGCAAAGAACACTGCAGAAGCTACTGTAAGCAAACACATGTTATATATCAGCACTCCTGTAAAAAATGACAAAATTAAAGAATCTTCCAGTAAGAAATAAATACTGATTCATAAAAAGTGATGTATAGAATGGATAGAAACTGATTAGCTGTGAAATGGGCCATTGCAGCAGCTTAATGTTAGTATTGAAAGATTTTCTTTGTGTGGCTGCAATACAACAATAATAAATGCTTGATATAGATGTAGTGCAAGTATTGTTATTACGTTGTAAATACATTTGCAAAAATAAAGTAAAATGCCTCATATGAAAAGGTGTTTCCACAGATTTGCATCATTGTGCATCATTAAGTAATGACAAGCAAAATCATTCCGACAGGTTTGATGTGAAATTATGCTTTATACTTAACCTCACAGAACTGCTGATTTCTTTTTATGGGTAGTGATTAGAACCAGAGGTTGCGATGACTACAATGGGAAGGTAGTCATTTGATATACAGTAAAAACGACCAGTGAATCCATATTTGTTTTCTGAGGTTTTATATGTGACATGTGAAAGGATCAGGGTTAGGAGACTGCTTTTCCCTGCTTACACCCCTGTGCCATTAATGTGTATTAAATAGGTTGAAACATTCTCAAATCTGTTGTAAAATAATGTTTTGGACACCACATCCATAACAAATATTTATAATAGCTTTGTGAGAGTTAGGTTTTAGAGGAATTAAAAATTGTAGATATCTGGTTTCGATTAGCACCATTTCTGGTGGTTCTGATTTGGTGAAATACTAGAAAAATGGTGCCTTTCACAAAGAATTGTGGTATATCTGGGGAAAAAAACCAGCATCACTAACAAACATTAAACTTCCCAGACTTGGGGGTGCTGTCACCACCTCTATGAGTTAGCCAGTTTTGTAGAGCACCTCAAACTGTTGTGAATGGCTTTGTTTATGTCTTAACAATGTAGGAAGGAATTTTGTAAAAAGAAAAAAGTGGGACTCCCCTAAAAAATAAGCTGGTAAATGAATAATAATATCACAGAATGAATAGCTCTTGTTATATTTTAGTTAAAAGGATTTTAAAATGGCAATTTGCAAAGCCAGTTATCACAATATCAGTTAACAAATAATATCCTACCCAGCCTTAATGCAGTCCCATGTGCGTTTCTGTGATTGCAGTGCAAGTAACATGGCCTTTAAGGAAGAACTGAAGGAGATTGAGAGCAGCCCTGAATGTGGAGGTCTACCAATGATCTCTTTCCTCATTCTACCCATGCAGAGGGTCACCCGTCTGCCCCTGTTAATGGATGTAAGGACACCACACTCTAAGATCACACACCCAGTCATGCTTTTAGCTGGATTTGCCCGTCTTAATAAATAAAAACTAACTTACTGCCTGTGGAGCACATGTAGTACAGAGTTATTCATTGCTGTGATTGAAATTGTGCTTCATGCAGACCATTTGTCAGAAGACCACCAAGAACACGATGGAATATTACGGAGCTCGTTGGGCACTCAAGGCCATCGGCAAGGTACATTGTGCTCACAGTGTCTGTGTTCACAACCCCTTTATTCCTGCAAACCGAAGCTTATATATCAAAAGAGCTTGTCCTAAAAGCTCTAATTACTGATGGTTTAAACATAGTTTAAACTCCAGGGGCCTGATAAGTATTACATAGTGTAATTCTATTACATACTGGAATTCTTTTTAGTTTAGAATAAGTGGACTGATGTAAAATGAACAGTGAGACCCACTTGAATTTCTAAAATTGTGTTCTAAAAACTTTTGACCAATATCGTTTACATATGATATGCAAAATCACCCACAGTTTTACAGGCGAAACGGTGAAGATGAATGTAAACAATGAGCACACTGTGTTTATGGTGATTTCCATCTGTGGTTGGGGATAATGTACACCAGTGAGAGCTCAAAGCTGTTTAACAGGTTGTCTTATTTGATTTGTTTATTTGTTGGTCAGCTGGTGAAGAAATGTAATGACGGCGCCCGGAGGATGGAACACACGGAACAAATGTACACCATCCAGAAACAGATGGATTTTGGAAAGATCAAGGTCTCTGCGGCATCTGAAATCATCTCATGCACAATTAGATTCCTGCCCTGTTTATAGCAATTACAGCAATTCACTGTAAACACCAAGCAGCTGCAATAAAACCTAAATTGCAGTACATACATTTAATGAGAGTTTGGACAAAGGCCATTGATCAACTTCTGCTACTAATGTTTTATAGCCATGAAGGTGATGTAGCTAACAAGTCACCAGAGCTTTATGAGATAAGCTGTAAACCTGCAGCACCGGTGCAGATCGAAAGCAGCAAATAGAGATGAACAATTCAATTTATATACTTTTCAGTCTGGTACAAAAATACTAAGCTAAGTAACATTCGTTTGAATACCAATATTTTTAAACATTGTGTACTAGGGATGCACCGATACCACTTTTTTGGAAAACGAGTACAAGTACGAGTGCTTGCATTTCAGAACTCGCCGATACCGATACCGATACCAAGTACTTAATAAAAACATGATTTAAATGTACTGGTAACAGCTTTAGTCATATAATTTAACAAGGGACTATTTTAATATAATTTAATATAATTTAACAAGGGACTATTTTGAATTTAAGAACATTTATTTAAAATGAAAAACTTGTTGTATGCAACAATATTACAGAATAAAAAACGATTTAACCCCTTACACGCCGCTCAAACACAGACATTTCTCAGATCCTGGTATCAGTCCCTGGTATCGGGGGACTTTTAAAGAGTACGAGTACTTTAGAAAATGTGATATCGAGGCCGATACCAGATACCAGTATCGTATCGGTGCATCCCTATTGTGTACACATTAAAGCGGAATACAGCACTAACCACTTGATATGTAAATTGAAAACTGCTCTACTGTTAAGTAGGGGTGTGCTGATCTCAGTGTCCCAGTACAGGCCAAAATCACTGTAATGTGAACAGAAACAGCCTGAACTATCACGTAAATGCTTAACTCAGCTTTGAGCAACACACCGTACGTAACCAGAGATACCCAGATGAGGACATGAGTAATCAGATGCGAGGCTGTGTGTCAGGTGGCTCCCTACTCCCTACAAAGTCCACTATTCAGGAATTAAAGTACAGGCTTTACTAAATAGTGTGTATATCTAACACAGAGCCACCAATTAAGCTGTAAATACAAAATTTTTAATAGACAAATTGTCCACTATATAGGTGTAGAAACTCAAGATTTCTTTACATGGCGCACACTAGTGATATGAGAAGGCCATGTAAGATAAAGGGCATCAGGACAAATGTATTATTAACAGAAGTAACAAATACTGGATTACTATCAGTATTGGCAGACACTGAAGTTTGCAGTAACTGGGTATAATAAAGTGCTTTGCCATCCCTACTATTTATATAAACCGCCACACAAACTAGAGTGAAGTAAAATAACTGCAAATGATTTGTCATTGCAAAGTATTCACTCCATTGTGTGAGGGAGAACATCAGAAGTAGAGAGCAGAAGTTAAAGCAGACACTGTCCTACACATTTATTTGCTGTAATGGCTTTTCACCTTTTCGGCATCTAAGACACTCGGTCGATCACAGGGTCGACCTAAAGCTTGCCGCTTAAAGAAAAAAATGTATTGTATCAGTTGTTGTGATCTTCAAAAACATCAGGATCAGAAAATGTAATATTTTTGGACTGATCCACCGAACTTCATGCCTGAATACTGACTAGGGTGCCTGCTTACATATCTCACACATTCACATCTCTCAGTGTCTTACCTGTGCTTCCACTCTGTGCGTTTGTAGCCGTTCCCGTTAGTCTCGGCCTCTCGATGGCTCCTGAAGAGAGGGGGACTGGCCATGTGCCAGGATGAGCTGAGTATATTATGGAAGGCTTTCAGCCACAAGAGCAATTACCTGTTCCTCTTCAATGATGTTCTTATCGTCACAAAGAAAAAAAGGCAAGTCCGTTGTGTTTTTAGTTTAAATAAGTTGCTTGGTTTTACCGTAAAGTGCATCATATCATAACCCTGAGAAAATGTTTTCTGTTATTTTTTTTACACTGTTTTAAAATCCCGGCTGGACTTTACATTAAGTGAACATTTTATGAAAAGTGGACCAGAATAAAAGACCAAAATAACTAAATTCTCATAATATTAATGTACAACAAACCTCTACTACTTCTGCTTTAACATTCTTGTGCACAATATATTTTGTTAGAAAGCAGTGAGAAAAATAATTTTTAAAAAAAGTCTGCATCTGGCACATTGTGAAATCACTAGAGCAAAACAGCAAAGTCATATCAGACAAAAACCAGTCTGGATTTAAGGACTAATTATCACTATTATGTACAATAAGAGACCCAGTATAGAGAAAAACTCCAAATCAGGATGTGTGTTAATTAGTAATCTAAATTATTTATCTATAGTATATATGTCCACCTCTCTAACTGACCACCTTTTGTGTATCTAGAATGGTATGTAGTATAGAATATTTTCTAGTGTCTTTATATGTAGTTTTTCTCTTTGTTCTGTCTCTGAGTGTGTGTGTCACACCATAAGCAATCAATAATCAATAATGTTTTCAAATCCTGTTATTTAGCTGAAATTCCAGCGGCAGGGAGGGCAGACTTGATCATTTCTGATTTCATAAGCGAGAGAGAGCCCATCATCTAGAGACCATAAGAAGGCTAAATATAGGGCCTACATATAGGCAACATATAGGGCCTATTGGGCAGAGGTTTGAAGAGAGGGGAGGACTTGGGTATTTTTCTCATTCTCAGACTGTATTTTACAGGGATGTACATGCTCACACATGCCTTGAAAATCCCGGCAAACAGGATGTGATGCCGTAAGCACCAATAGCCACAATCATTCCTGAATCTTGTATGAAAATACACCATTAAATTACAGTGTTCATTAATGCTTGAGGCCAAACGCCTAGTGGAGATACATTATAAACCAGCAGTAATAACTAATGTTGAAGAATGAGTTGTTTACATTCTCAAAGACACTGTTTGTGCATCAACCAGCCAAGGCCAGGACTTCATACTGCAGCTGAAGACCTTCTTAGTGGTAAATGGCTAATGCTTTTGAGCCATTTTTTAAGTTTATCAGTTGGACAGGAGGTCTGCGGCAGAGGCAGAGAGACATGAGGGGCTTCACGGTCAGCTCTCAGCTGGGGGTTGGTTAGCAAACGCATGCCTGGCATTCCTACGTGACTAACCAAATGATTCCTACACTGAAGTCCGTCACAGAGCCTGTCTATCCTTGACTCGTGCTAATGCATGGAGAAACCGAAAGAAACACGGACCTAAAATTGCGTACTTTGGCATGACTGTCTAATCAGGCATCTTGAACAGGTTTCGAGTGTCTGCAATATTCATGACAAATAGAAGCTACTCACCTAACACTGCTTCAATATATCATTCCATACGAAATTGAAAACGTAACCGTCAGCACGCTGTAAATCTTATTTCTCGCATCCGACAGTGCTGCCACTTTAAGGGTGAAGTTATTCTGTTGAAATATTATTGTATTGTAGCCACGCATGAATGTTAACTGTCTTCAAATAATCAGTATTATATATGCAAAGAAACTTATTACTCGACAGGATTCACATGAGAATGTCACCAAACTAAAACATAACACTATCAAGATTAGCTCCTTGCTAAACGCTTTACCTTTGGTTGAATATAAAAAAAAACTTTGTGGTCAATTTTGTCCTTTATGATTTTGTTTTAGTACAACAAATTGAGATTAGCCGTACTTAAGTGTATTAGTCACTAATAAGTTATGATTAGGCTATTTTTGAAATACACCAAATGTAATACCTTTCAGATTCTGATCGTGGGAAATGATAAGACTGTGGGACCTAATGAAGTGCTGCAAAATGACAAAAAGAATTTTGAACTATTATTGTAGGCTGGAAAATCCTTTAGGGGTACAAAATCGTATTAAGGGCTTGAGTCAGACGGATAGAAATGACTGATCAGATGAGGAAGTAAACAAACCAAAAGCTACTGTTGTCAAGATTAGCTACCTTGCATTGCGCTGTTGTCCTGAAAACAAAATGTAGGGGGATGAAACGAATAATTTTGAAATGTGGCGGGATATGCCCCCCGCCCCCCCCCCCCTATAATACTCCTGGATACAAGGATGAGCGATTTCCTCCAGGATCAATAGTTTCTGATTCTGATTGTCTTTAGGCATGTGTTTGACTTGAATCTGTGCTCGTATGTACAGTGAGGAGAGTTTTGTAGTGATTGACTATGCCACTCTGGAAAACGTGGAGGTAGAAGAAGAGCAGGCCGACGCTAAGTTCTACCTACGGCTGGCCATGAAGCCCAACAGTGAGGGACGCTGTGAGCAGATGACATTTGTGGCTGAATCCAAGTAAGTGTTCATAAACACTTAATCTCTGGCTCCATCTGCTGACAATTGTGATTAATAACCAGCATCTGAAACCTTGCAACATGCATTATATGGACAAAAGTTTTGGGACACAGCGGTTTTTCAGGGTTTGAGCCCCTTACTTTCAGCTTCAGCATACCAAAACGTTTTGGACAAAGCCGTGTTTCCAGCTTTGTGGACGCAGTGCTTGCCCTTTTCTATTCCAGCACGTCTGTTCCCCAGTGCACAAAGCAATGTCCATGAAGACATGGCTGGATGAGCTCTTTGTGGAATAACTTGAGTGGCCCACAGAGCCCAGACCTCTACCAGATCCAACAAATTTGGGATGAACTGGAAGAGAGATTGTGAGCCCGGAAATGCTCTACGGTATGAATAGGGACAAATTCCCACAGAAACTCCAAAATCTTGTGGAAAGCCTTCCAATAAGAGTGGAAGCTGTTATAGCAGCACAGGCGGGCAATTCAATTTTAAAGTCTTTGTATTTGAATTCAGTGTCATTAAAGTCCCTGTTCGTTTATTGGTCAGGTGTCCCAATTCTTTTGTCCATATTATGTACTACAGCAAAGTCAGAAACAAAGCTGTCTCTAAAGATTTTGAGTGAGTAAGAGCACCTGTGTTTGCAGACTGGACAGAGCTCGCTGGGTCACTGCACTGCGCAGGCACAAGCAAGGAGACAGTCTCCTTAATAAAGATGGTAAGTGTGAATGTAATCATTGAAATTTCAAAATCTGGATATCTCCATTTAAATACCTGGCCCACTTGTAATGGAGAGTGGGGTGACAGTTTTTATTTAAAGTGACTTTAAAGCAAGGCCATGACAGTAATGCGTCCAACTTAATACAATAAATGTTTGTGTTTTCATGCCTATTTCAGACCTGCCTCAATATGAGGCCTCCAAAGCCTACATGCCTAAAGAGCCGGACGAGCTGAATCTCCAGCAGGCTGAAGTGGTCATCGTCCTGCAGGAAGTGGACGGTTAGGATGCAGTGCTATTGCTAAATTCCTTCTGTGGCTGAATTACTGCAAAGATGGATTACAACCCCTGGCTAAAAAGATGGAATTGCCACATTTTGAAGATGATGCCGACCAGTTTGCAACACTCTTGGTTTCATGAAACACCCCCCAAATATTGTATAGTGTATAGTATTATTTTTCAGATCAAGTAGATGAAAAAATATGGAATTGCTTAGAGCATCAGGATAGAATACATCAGAAAAAAGTTTGTTTGTGGTGCGATTTACATCCAAAAAAGCCAATCAAAATCCACCACTAACATCTAAACAAAAGAAGCAAGGTTATAGTGGGCTAAAGAGAAACAATCATGGATGGTGGATGATTGGATGAAAGTAATATTTAATGCTGAATCATGAATCTACACCGACCAAGGTGATCAAGCTGGACTGTTACTCACTTTTTTTTAACTTCCTCACTTTTTATCCAGGGTTACGTCAGGTAAAGCAGTAGGAACAACAGCGAATCATTACCTCAGTGTAAACTGAAAATTTGCATTGATAGAATTATAGGTTTGGTCATGAAAGTCATAATTCAAGATAGTACAGACCTGCCTATTGTCAGAGAGCAACTAGCAATTTCTTGAAACATCAACTCAATCCATTACAGGGTGAGTACGTAGCCCGGATCTCAGACAGTTTGTGGTGGAAACCGAAGTAGTTCATGACTAGACTAAGCAGTGTTTGGGAAAGTTGGAAGCAGCCTGATGGAAAATATTATCAGTGAAGTCCAAGCCTTAATTTAGGCCAGATGATTAGCAGCTGAGTACTAACAGTTTTGGAATTTCTTTTTGACTCCATAGTTCCTCAACTTGATCTGAAATAAAATGTAAAAAATTGAGGAATGTTTCACAAATATTCAGCTATTAACATTAGCCATCAAGTAAAAGAAAAACCTAGATGAACATCCTTAAAGAATGGCAATTCCATGTTTGCATGAGGTTGAAAAGCGTTCTGTGTTCCTGGCTGAAGTGTTCATTCCAAATGAGCAATACACCTGGTTATCTTTGTTTAATCAGTTACTTGGCCCTCTGTTGCATGCAGGGACTTGGCACAAACTTTAGTGGAAATTAGAGCTGAGCGATTCACGACTCATCCGGGTTAATCACCCGGATCCATTAAATGACTCACAAATCACGAATCTGAGGTCTCAATTGAACCGGATCCGTCGAGTCCTAACGTCATCGTGTCAAAGCCCGCCACATTATATATCTTATTACCATTACAACAAAAAATACTACAATAAAAGTTGCATAACTTACTGTTTC
>JBBKCR010149591.1:0-10778 GCA_037577295.1 Ladigesia roloffi
TGTCTCTCATTCCACACATCCACCTGTCTCTCCTCACATCCACCTGTCTCTCATTCCACACATCCACCTGTCTCTCCACATATCCACCTGTCTCTCATTCCACACATCCACCTGTCTTTCCTCACATCCACCTGTTTCTCATTCCACACATCCACCTGTGTCTCCTCACATCCACCTGTCTCTCATTCCACACATCCACCTGTCTCTCCTCACATCCACCTGTCTCTCATTCCACACATCCACCTGTCTCTCCTCACATCCACCTGACTCTCATTCCACACAGCCACCTGTCTCTCCACATATCCACCTCTCTCTCATTCCACACATCCACCTGTCTTTCCTCACATCCACCTGTTTCTCATTACACAAATCCACCTGTGTCTCCATCCACATGTGTCTCTGCACATCAAGTGTGTCTCCTTCCACACATCCACCTGCCTCTCCACAAATCCACCTGTCTCTCCTTCCACACATCCACCTGTCTCTCTTTCCATACATCCAACTCTTTCTCTATCCACAAATCCACCTGTCTGTCCTTGGACAAATCCACCTGTCTCACCACACATCCACCTGTCTCTCCACACATCTACCTGTCTCTCCACACATCCACCTGTCTCTCCATCCACACATCCACCTGTCTCTTGACACATCCCCCTGTCTCTTCACACATCCACCTGTGTCTCCATTCCACAGTGTACTTTTATCCACAACATTAAATACTACTTAAAAAACACACCCATTTAAACAAATTGATTTTGAGAGAATGATGGTGTACCTTATACTTGGGTATGGCTTTCAGGAGCTCCGACACAGGGACATCTGTTCCCACCACCCCGAGGAGAATTCCCTTATTCTTCTGAAACAGAAAACAATACATCAGACAGACAGCGCCCTCAGAAACACAGGAGGGGTTATCATCGTTTCAGAGGATCAGTCAACGTCTGAGTGCTAGTCAGAGCAGACCTTTGAGTTATTGCAGGTTCTCTTTTCAATTCATTTTTCACTAAAGTACTCTCTAACATAATCACACATTCAGGATGGAAATTTGCACACACGCAGCAACCCGGCCCCCACCTGAACCCCGCCCCCACGCATCCTCCTTACATTAAAAACGCTTCTGACACCCCTTCAAGGAGAACCTTGGTGTCAAACCATGTCTGCTTGGCACACAAATGATCAAACACCTGACTTCCCCAGTCTGGAAATGCCTTTACTAAAATTCCCTGATATTCCAGAAATTCACTGACCCATGGGAACCCTGAATTAAACTACATAAAACAGACAATACACTTGGAAACACAACCAGGGTTAGAGAGGAAATCTCAGGGAAGGCTACAGGGAACACAGAAGGCTGGGGAAAAACAACCAGAGATGAGGAAAGGTCCAAAAGACATGAAGAGAGGATACATATGCCCAAGGTAAAGTGGAAGAAGGCTGTAAGAGGGCGGAGTTATAAACAGACAGGGTGGGACAGGAGAGGGGGGGGGGACGAATACACAAAGAGAAAGCAGGTGGAACATGGGGCGAGACCAGGAGTCAAAACACCAACACAAACTACATGTAACATAAAATCAAAAACAGGGCGAAGCAGAAAGGGTGAAAAGAGGTGAGAGGATGTTATTATCTGTAATTTACTCACTGTCTCGTTCTTTGTGCTGAATACAGGCATGGCCACCGTTGTCATCAGAACAGGACCCTGGTTATCCTCCAACTAGAGGACAGATGGAACAGTACAGTTTGATTTTTATAAAGTGTAAGTACACAGAAAACCTGTAGGTGCAGAGATGTTTGCATGACTTTGGAAAAGATGCATGAATTGCTCCCTATATTGGATTGTTTTGATCGATCACAGGACTTGAAAGGTCAATAAATTGTCGACAACATCACCCAGGAACCCAGTGTTGGTTTTGCTAAAAGTAGAATTCAAACCCATGACCTCCTACCCACTAGACCCTCACCCCCACCCTGCAGTACTAATCATGATCTAAAACAATGAAAGAAAAATCTATCTGAAGAAAACAGGGCTATCAGCACTGATTACAAAATATATATTAACTATCGTTTCATTGCTGAGGTCTTGTGACCAGCTGGACTGTCTATAATGATTGAAATGGCTTAGATGTCGATTGAGGTCAGTGAGTAAGGCCAGAGTAATGTAATGTTTTTGTCCGGTGGTTGCAGGTTTTACACCAAACAGACAGGAGCTCCTTGGCCCCATGGGTTAACTCAGCTGGGTCCAGTCTTCACACAACAGATCCTGTGGTCTCCTGCTCCACTGGGGTGAGAACCTGCAGCCCTTTGCAGACACAGCCAGGCCCCCCTATTCATGCTTCATCTGTACTGTGTTGGCATCCCGGGCGTAAGGAGGGCACTGCCCACCCCAGCTAGAGCTAACACTCCTCACACAGACCCTGAAGCTGCTCCTGCTAATTACAGATTCTAACTGACCCTACTAGTAGTATCCCCCTCACATTTTGTAATTACCCGTTTGGACCCCACAGTTTTAGTTCACCCCGCGCTGTTGAATCTTGTATCTTTTGCGAAAGGAAGAATTCCACTTAATCAGTAGGACACTTTTACACTCACAGCAACCCACCCATCCAAACCCCACCCCCTGCCCAAACCCCGCCCCCCCATGCATAAATGGAAGTGTCCCCCTCACATTAAAGATGCTTCCAACGTCCCTGATACCGCTGCTGACTATGGACTCATGTTCTATTCAGTGGTAAGTTTGTGCTCCTCAAGCTTAAGGGACTTTTTTATACTCATATCTGTCTTTTGGTGGTATTATACGTCATATAATATCGGTTCAGCGCGGTTGGTAGCTCGGTAACAAAAATAGTACCAGGTACCAGATTTGGTAATGGAATAGCAAAAAAAGCCGGAGGGTTTTTAAAATGGTTTGAACCTCTGAATGCGGAGGCTACTATCTGGTGAAGTATGTTTATCAGGGTGGAGGATAATGATTTCCTCGCCTCAGGCTCGATCTGACTTCAGCTCTGTGAGGCGCCACCTCTGTCTAGGACCAGAGAGAAGGATGCTGGACTGGTTTCCCAGAACATCATCACCCGCCACCACAGAACGGGTCTCCATGAGGGATGGAGCTCTGGTGACTGTGATACCCTCAGATCCCCCAGAGAGGCAGAGAGAAGGTAAGTATGGGAACCTTCCGAGATAAATATGCCATACAGCACAGAGACCTGCAGTTCACTGTTTGAATCATTTGAATCTGTTTGCTCTATTGGTACTTGTGTGTTTACATGGTATTAACCCAGCAGAATTCGATTTACTCTTGTGAATTCTTGGTTCATTTTAGAGACAGTCTTATCATTATGTTAAACCAAACATTTCATCATAAAATCTTTACTTTAAAACTGAAAATCATTTTTTCAGTCATTTGTTTAACGTGCATCTTAATTGCTGATCAAAATGTTATGATTTCTGTATGATAAGAACTGTTTTACATCCGATCAATTTACTATTATTGGCTACAGGATATAAACGTAAATCTACTTACATTCTATGTTTTTTGAAAATCTTGAAGTCGTATCTGTATCTCGTTTACGTTTGTTTTTGCTTATGTGAACAAAATTTATGGCAAATGAATAGAATATTAGAGAAAACTGTCCGCTGTTCAGGGAAGTGACAGTCCATCAAACTCTCCTGTCTAGTTTCAGCACATACGAACGTCTGTCTATTGTTAAAAGCAGGCTTTAGAGGTGTAAAACTATTTGATATATTTTAAATATATTTAGTCACTTTAGTTTTTTACTTTTGTTTACATAATTTGAAATATCAACTACACTTTTACTGCAAATAAAAATTTAATGCAAGACAGTAAAAATGGTTCAAAAGGACTTTTCACATTCTCATGAATTAAAGAAGGTTTGTTTCAGACTGTTGTGTCCAGGGTTCACCAACATGGTGCCCAGTCAAAAAACTCACCAGTTAGCATCTAACATAATTTTATGCTTTTGCTATTCTTCTTTAATCGCATTTGCATTTATATCAATTTGAAAATTAATTTAATTATTTAAAACAAGTTAATTATCCATGAAGTTTAGGTAAACTCTTCGTATGGCTCAGTTCCCGTGAAGTAGCTCTCAGTGTCAGAAAGGTTGGTGACCGCTGGCTGTGACTATACAGTGTTTTGAAATAGTTCTCCCAGACCTAGATTTTTTTAAACTTTAAGCCGTAGCTCCTGATTGGTTTTAAACCCTGTAGAATCTACTGTCCCACACAGGTGAAGCTGAAAATTCATTCCACATCGTTTAACCCTGTAAAGGTAAAACAGTGAACATATTTTGTCCAAAAACATTAATGAAATATCAAGTCAACCTTTTTTGTTTCTGCTTAAACTAATGTAGGAGAACTTTCTGAGACTGACCTAACAAACAAAACACATGCAAACCCACACAAACCTGAAAACATTGTGTCCGAACCTGACCCAACCGAAGACTGGATACAAATCAAATTCAAATTAGGGATAATTATAATCAGCTGAAATAATAATAGACTGTCCAAAACTGCACTCAAATCCCTCAAAATGGGATAAACTTTCCAAAATGGAACATTCACATGCTGCACTGTGCTGTCAGCACCAGTGTGTTACTCTACAGTGCAAACTGTTGTCCAGTTAGGAAAGAATCGCTAATTGAAGAAAAAGCAAAAGCAGAGGGACAGGGGTGGGCAAACTACGGCCCGTGGGGCACATCCGGCCCGTTGGGCTTTTTAATCCGCCCCGCCGAAGATCAGTGTCTCATCCGTGTCTCGGGGGCAGGACCGGGCGAGACCGAGCAAACAGTAGAATTTACTCAAATTAGGTTCGCATTCTCGCTGTAAATTCCACACACACCAGCGCGGATGGCGGAAACGCTTACAGCCACGAAAAGTTCGGTCCTTTTTAGAGAGACGCCTCTTTTGGCTCGGCTCCCAAAGAAGAGCCGATTCTCTCAGCTCCACCCAGCTCTTAGTTACAAATCACCTGTAGCCTCATGTTTCAGCATAACTTGGCGAATATGCATGCTTTGTGTATTGATAAACCCTTTTATTTTTTTGCAGTTGCTCTTAGATTGTTTTACAGTTGACCTGTGTATCAATTAACAGATTTAATATATTTATTATTGACTGTTCTGTTTTCTTATTGTGCTGTTTGTGATTGACACAATTCAGTTTATTCTGTTGTCAGTCTTCAACAAATCTGAGTCTAAATTAAAAAACTATTTTATAGTATTATTTTCCTCTTCGACCTACACCTCAATTAATGCCATGTACATAAATATTTGCTGAATATTCTTTTAATTCTGATTATCAGTAGTAGCTTATCAAAATATAACATTTACTGCTTTTAACAGTGGAAGAAAATTAATATTGAGCAGAGTTAAGTTATCGTCGTTTTGGCCCTCCAACACAGATCAGATTTTTCATGTAGAAATTAATTGCCCAGCCTTGGACTAGCTGGTAAATGTGTTAAAAATGGGAAACAGTCCATGAGAACCTGAAATTGAACCCGACCCAAACCCAACACTTATTTGGAAACTGACCAAAGCAACTGGTTCTTGTTGGGTTTGGACTTTTGCTACTTCCTCCAAAATCATCATTACATTCTACACCCAGCCACTTTTCCTCCTCTCTCACAGGAACTATCCGCACTCGGTTTATCCCAGCCAGTGGAAAACAGCCAGGCGAGAGCGGGATGATGGATGGAGGCGGCGGGCTGCGGTCGGATTCGAAGGCGCTGCGAGAGCTTAGAGGACGTTCCGCACTCGCGGACTCCATTCAAGGGGAACCACAACTGCAGCAGCCATTAATCACCAGGAGGAGCTGGACGCCTCGCTCGCATCGCGGCCGACAGGGTCGGAGCCACAGTCAGAACCTGATCCACCATCGCAGAGCAGAGATCTGCGGATTCTTCATTTAAACTAAATCTTCTCAGATTACAAAGCAATCAGTGCTGAATTAAATTAACTGGATGATAAAACAAAACCAGATTAAAACTTAAAGCACATCCACATGCAAGAATCAAGCCGGCAACAACAGTTCCAGCCATCAAAACTAGTCCACTTCTGTTTCACACAATTCACATGGCATTGAGAATCAGTCTGGACCAAACTCTCTTTTAAATATAGTCAAAAGGATTATTAAGCTGTCAGAGTAGGAACAACATGAGATTTTAAATGTAAAGCACGTAATTTATCATAAAAAAACAATGTTTATACAACAGAAAAATATTTTCTTTGTCTTGTTGTGTCTTGTAATACCCTGTAAAGTTTTGAAAACCAAGGTTCTGTCCAACTAAGTTACCATCATCTTATCTCCCACTGTCCCCAGAGTTGAGATTTTTAAAGTGATGAAGCTAAAAATAAGTGAAATAATAATAAATATGTTTTGTGGGTCTTTATAATGAAAAATCGTTAAACCAGGTGAAATCTCAATAAGCCGTTTATACAAGCAGCTTCTCACACACACCTCAGCCGCCTCACTTATTCCTCCGGAGCATCTAAAATGGGTAAAGAAGATATTTCTGGACAAATTAGATAGAAAATCATGCACATGCACAAGTAAAGACATTTTTTTTGTTTCCAAAATCTACAAAGAAATGGGACTCCTAACAACTGAGGCTCAGATAAACAGTACCTAGTTTTATCTCAATATGCTGCTGCTGCTTTAACACTAAGGGCCTGATTTTCATGGTCATTCGCACGTTGTCTGAAGTCAGAAGCGCAGTCGTCTTTGGGGGAGGGGCCAGCGCGAAGCGCTATAATCGCAGCAGGAAAAATTTACTTGGTGCAAAGTTAAAATGGGTTGTCCTAAATGAGAAAATTAATCATAGGTGTGTCTTGGGCGAAGCATGCAATGAACCAATCAGAGTTCACACTCTCACTTCCTTTAAATACCCAGCGCATTGTCAATGGCATGCTGTGTAGAATGTGGTGAAGACATGAACCCCTTCGGGGTTGGAGGGAATCCTCCCAAACCCTTTGCTAGGAGTGCTTATTGTAACAGCCCACGTATCCATTTTAAAGAGTGTATTTAGTGTAGTGTAAATATGATTATTATTATAAAAACACCATATAACAGTGCTATAAAAATCATCTATACCATAAAACTGTAATCAGACATTAAAATTGTTTTTAATCAAACAAACATTGAGTAAGAATTCTATTAAATAAGAATCGCTTAAACAAATCTGCATACAATGCCAGAGCGTTTTTTATAACTCATGGAGGCTCGATCATACAGCAGCAATGATTTTCCCCGAAAGTTATCTCGGTTCTTATTCTTTCTTGTGTTCTTTCTTGTGATTTAGTTTGAGCATGATTAACTGCCCATGTCACTGTTACATAGCCACAACCTTCTTGAAATAAGCGTGCACGCGCATGATGGATGTAAAGACGTGCCGTATAGAAGTTCAGGACCAAGAACAGCGAAGAGGGGTCTTTCACGCTAAGGGGGCTGAATCTGCAACAACCCCTCTGACGTTGAGGGAGCTTTTGTCCCATTAGATGGGAACTACAAGCGAATCTTTAACAGGGTAAGGAAGACATATAACATATTTAACTAAAATATGAGCTGTCATGAGTTGCCGTTTGGGTGCGAGGGACGAGATATTAATTCAGGAATCCATAAGGGTGAGCTTTATTGTTTATCGGTTAGGCCCTTGTGGCTTTTGATTTGGTTTTATTTTGTATTGAGTCTGTATAGAACCTCTACATGTGCCTCGACTCACGCCCCGGGGACCCGCAATGTGACAAGTTGTTGAGGTTTCTGGTTAATTTATTAAAGAAAATATTTTAGAATGAAAAACTGGTATTTAAAGGCATTTTGACAGGAAAATCAAAGAAATTAATGTGATCTTTGGACAGTGCTGTACGATCCATAGACTCATAGACTATAACGACCTAAACGTGTCCCGTTAACGATCCGCGGTAAAATCACACTCTAGTCCTTTATCATATGAAAAACGTTCTAATAAAGAATATAAAACACATCGTAGATCACAGACTAGGATCATGTTCATAAATCTACACTTCTTTTCTCCTGGGATATGAAATCCATATTCATTTTCTTTTCCCTTCAGGAAAAATTATACTGGAGTAAATTTCATTAAAAAAGAGAAAATCCCCGATGAATTGTTTCACTCAGAGATGCTGCACAGAGTATAAACACCCACTGCTGACACACTTATAGCCCTGCAGGTGGCGCTAACCCTAACCTGACTGCTTTGGTGGCTGCTCAGAAAAAAATGGTTCAGGTTCAGCATTTTTTAAATCAGGATTTTTTAAATCAGGATTTTTTCAAACCAGGATTATTATAAATCCAGATTTTTTAAATCAGGATTTTAAAAATCTGAATTTTTAAAATCCGGATTAAAATTTTTTTAAAAGAATTTCTGAGTGAGCGAATACAAGTGACTTGATTTAATTTCAGGGAAGATGGAATTTCTTCAGATTGTTTAAAAAAAATACTTTGATTAAACATGTAAACTGTTTTAAACCCCAGTGATCGCTCATCGTTTGTAGTTTTGGTGGTGAAACATAAAATCGAATAGACACCCAATCAGCCCAGAGCAGTTCAACCCTGAACATTTCAGTCCAAATGAACCACAGCCAATCAGAACACAGCTCGTAAACATCTGTGAGTGTTACATCAGTGAGTTACAGTAATAAAACAGCACCTGATGGGAAAACATGTTCACATTTCTGCATAACTGAACCATAGACATAAGATATTTTGCCATTCAGATTCACTATAAAATGAGGCATTC
Organism: Ladigesia roloffi; assembly: GCA_037577295.1. Lineage (NCBI taxonomy): Eukaryota > Metazoa > Chordata > Actinopteri > Characiformes > Alestidae > Ladigesia > Ladigesia roloffi. The sequence continues at coordinate 8,768 of JBBKCR010149591.1, forward strand.
CTTAAAAAATAAATAAAATTATAAATATGCTGCCTAATATCTGTTTTATAAAGAGATTTTGGTCTAAAACATTTTTGGTCTGTGCCAAAGAAATCTCACAGATATATAAAAATATAAATCTTATTGTTACATATAAGAAACAATATATTTGTACAAAGTTCTGTAAACATTTCCACATTGAATTTCACCCATTTTGGTGTAAACTGGGGAGTCCCAACGTTGAGTAAAACTTTTGCAAGCTTTATCCTCACCAATCCCAAGACTGTTCATCCCCCTGGAAGCATCATGTAAAGTTACATTATTTTTCCACCTGCTGAGATTTACGTTATGTTTTTTTTTTTTGAAGATGTTAGTAGTACAGAAGCTCAGATTTCTTTATAACTGTATTTAGAAAAGCCAGGGGTCTCCACAGCTACAAACACAAAGATTTTTATTTTTAATTGAAATGACCAGTGAATCTAAAACTGACTGATGAGTTACATTTGAAATTCTGGATAATATTTTGCTTGCATGTTCCTCATTCTTGAATCAACATACAAAAATAAATTATGGGCCAAAAACCCTGCTGCTGTTGTAGAACATGACATGAAGGAAAGAATCAGAAACACTTTCAGCTAAAACCTGTGGTGTAGATTTTAAAAACCTGAAACCTTTTAGACTATAACTTTTATAAGTTTCTCTAGAATGCATAGTTCCCTCCAGATCACTCTGCCTGAAAAAAAATGCCCAAACACAATCTCTTTTGAGTAGCTTGAGCTGTCAAGTGAAGGACGATGGTTATGGCTGGCTGGGTGGAGCTGCACCACTGTTGGTTTTAACCTCCATCAGTTTAATCTTAACACTCTCAGACCTTCATTTCTGCAGTCCGGCGCCTCCTGCTGGGCGGACACTAAACTGAACTGAAGTTTTGTAATTACTGTGTTTATGACGGCAGGAACCCAAAAGTATTTATAGCAGTTTGTTTGTTTATAACTGTCTGTCTGAAAAAAGACCTTGACAACATGCACAAAATACCATAACACACTCACACACACATTGAGATACCAAACCAGGGACGACACACAATAACTCACAACATAACAACAACACCATGTACGAATGTGACGGATTTAGTTTACAGACACGGCTGAACATGTGATCAAGAATACAGAAACACACACATGCATTTTAGAAACGGCATCACATCACCCCCTCCCACACACACACACACACACACACAAACACACACACTCGCATACACACACACACACACACACACACAGACAGACACACACACACACACACACACACTAATCAGCCATGAAACCATCCATTTACAAAAGTCACGCATATGAACGGCCAAAATATCAGAGACCACAACACTAAAAGCCGATCGGCCACGATGCCACCACACAGGACGGACAGAATGAGCCGATGCACGGTGTCTCAAAACACAAAACAATTTCACAGGACCACGGCGGAGCCGGACGGATGCCGCGCGGCACGGACACGCAAGGCATGGTGAGGGTGGTTTTACCTTTTGGGCCTGAGGAAGCTAAAAGAGATTTAAACAAGAAAACAGACACAATATTACATCAGTGAGGGAACTGGTTTTCCCCCAGTTTACCGAATCTGTCTCTGAACTGATCCAGTCTGAATTTATTAAACAGTGTAAATCCATGAAAGCCTGAAGAGGTCATGTTAATTTGCTGCTTGTCCTCAGTGTCACACATTCTCAGGAGGTGTCAGAACTCTCCACCAGGAGGCAGTGAAGACTCTCGCTGTTTGGTTTTGTACAGCATTTCTGATTGGTTCAGTCCAGAGAAGAAAGCTCAAGTCATTCTGGCGGGCGGTTATAGGCGACTGCACCCAAAAAGAAACTCAGAGGAGATTCTAGAGCCACATACGCATGGATTTTATATCACTAACCTTCAGAGTAACACTGCTGTCTAAGTAGAGCAACATGTGACCTACCGTTGATCTGTGCTGATTTGTGGGTCCTGGATTTCTACAGAACATCTGGAGATCCTGA
>JBBKCR010149625.1:0-18385 GCA_037577295.1 Ladigesia roloffi
TCACCTTCGACTTGGATGCCCTGGGGGTAAGCAAATAAACATCAAATGTTCATTTTTGGGTGAACTATCGCTTTAAGCTTAAACAATTACTGATGATTAAATTGGAATACATTCATTATTCTTTTAAAAGCATTGACTGTCAAAATGAAGGAGCAAAAACAGCACTGGGCAAATATTATTTAGTTCAGGAGAAATCTGAATGTTAATTCCCTCATACAGACCTGGAGTTTTCCAATTTTTATACCATTTAATTGCATGGATGCATAATTGCAAAATATTTTCCTATTTTGTCCCATTTTTTCCCAAGTATTCTATTATTTTAATGTACGTAAAATAACCACAAAAGTTAAAACAAACGGAATGTAAGATATTTAATAAAATACGTCCTAAGTGTATCATAATTTCTGCAGCAAATATGACACAGGGCTACGAAGAAATAAATAAATGGAGCAATCCAAATGGATAAAACCATATGAACTTCTTGTAGGGGAATTATTTAGGTGCAGATTAATTGTTCTCTTGCACCAGGGCAATTTAAACTGCCAGTTTGTTGCAGCAATTTAAGATAATTTAAAGGTACTGCTGGAAGAATTAAACCTAATTAAGTCTCCTAGTGCTACTTAATCTTTTTTTTCATTGCTTTTTTCATTATGTTCCCAAAGTACAAGTGCTGATCTTCTTTTAATCTTCTTCAGATCCTAGACATGGCTTAAGCACATACAGCTGCTTGCTAAAGTCTGGACACACCTGAAATTAGACTGAAATGAAAAACAAGCAAAACCTCTGCAACAAGCTTTCCACATATATTATTGTTGTTGTTGTTCTTCTTCTTCTACTTCTTCTTCTTATTTTTATTAAAATATGTATTTCCCAACACACAAACTCTTTACATTTGATTTACTTAATAAACAAATAATAACTATTTTCACATTTGAAATCAAACAGAGAACATTTTACACTCCTTCTTTCTCCATATTACCAACACTGAAATTTGAGGATGTGTCCAGGATAGTTAGAGAATCTTCAACAATATGGGAGACCAAGATAAACAAAGGTAATTCTTTGTTGAAAAATTTAGTGCAAGAAAATATTAGTTAATGGTATTGTTGTCTGTGTATCATATTCCATGTTTTCACATTTCAAGTAACTGGCATACTGGCAGGGGGAGCACCGCATAGTCACGGTGTAAACATTTTCCATATCCACCAACTCCTGCGAATGAGCAACTGCTCCCAGCTGAACACTTGCCCTTTTAATTGCCGACAGCTTTTGAGAGGAACATGACGTTTATACCACTGAAGGCAGCCTGGAACAGCACCAAGTTACAAGCCGCAACTACCTTCAGTGTAATCTGCTGCAGTGAAATGCTGACTGCACACAAAAGTACCTCCCTTCCCTACGACAAAATGTATTCCTTTATCCCTCCTACTTGCACACAATCACTTTTTTCTCTGTTTGTTTTCAGCTAGGAAGTCATAGAAACAGGGGTAGTGTTGATTTAGCTTTTTGCTTGCAAATGCTTTTGCACTTTGACTCCGAGTTCTGGCAGTGAAAACGTCAGGCAGAGATGAATCAGCCCTTCCAGATGTGAAATTGAGAACTTTAAGCTAAATAGGGCCTACATAAAATACTAAACTTGTTCGGTAGGTCAAGAATTAGTCACAAAAATGTAAAACTAGTGAGTTAACCCAACGCTTTAAGGTTATTAAAATATTTTCATCCGACAAGAGATTTTACTTTAGTGAAATGTCAGTTAGTTTCGTCTTACACAGTGAAGATTTCTTAGTTAGAGTAGCACATAGGACTAGAAGGCTAGAGATAGGCTTGTCGGTAGCAACTCCCTGTGCTTTAGGGAAATTCCGCACTGAAGCTCATCTTCCTTCCATTCACATGTCAAGCAGGTTTGCCCTGGTCAGTGAAGAGTCTGCTGAGTAACCTGCTCAGTGTGCTCTCATTAAAAGTGATTAAGTAATTCAGCACCTGAAACTAGCACCTCCTTTAGGGGCTCTTGTTCCAGATACTTTTAGGTGTATACCAGGAGCCAGGGCACTATATACTGCAGGGAACCTGAAGCTATTAGGTATGACAGGATATCGATTCATGTTGAGGCTAACATCTCTGGTAGTCAGAGGTAACTAAGAATAGTGTTATAGAGGTGTGCAAATTGGTCAAGATGGAAATCCAATGCCATAATATGCTCTTGCCCCATCCTATTGTATTGTGGCCCTGAAGCTAACAGCAGACTTTTGTCCTCTTAAAGCAATGTGAGTTTTATTGACAATTGGTGCACATTTGAGGGCTAGCCTGGTCTCCTGACTCAAGACAATCTCCCTTGTGCTGCTCTCATTACATGTAGCAGAGCCCATAGTCTGTTAGCTAGCTAGCAGTGCAGCTTAGAATGTCAAACTGAGACAGAATGGCTGAACTGACTGTCTGCTAGCTGCATTGAGTTGCCACCTAGGTCCCAATCTGTCGAGCTTGTGTCTGTTCCCTGAACTTAATCAACCTTTCTCAAACAACCAGGAAACAACTTAAATCTAAAGCTAGAGGTGGCACTAATTAACATTAGATTGCTTGCCCTTAAACTGTTATTATATTAGAAATAATCACTGATCAAAATCGTGATGCATTATGTCTTACAGATTCTTGGATTAGACTTGATGAGATGTTGGTTCAAGGCCCCTCACTGGCTGTAATCCCAGACTAAGCAGCAGAGGGGAGACACATGAGCCATTTGCAGAAGTGCCTAATTTTAATCAGAAAGTTTGTTTTTATTTTGAAATACTTGCCATAACTATTCTAGATACAACAAAGAGCTTTTTCTCTGTAAATCCTGTTAACAGGCCACCAGGGCATTATCCAGAGCTCTTACTGGCCAATTAACTACTATTAAGTAATAATTGTTGGATATTTTACTATCCACTTAAAAAAAGAACAAAAAACACTGATAACTGCCATTTCTACAGTTCCACAAATTGTAGACTTTAATCCAAAGGTAAGGGTGTCTACTCATTACTGTGGTCACATTCTTGATTTAATCCAGATCTGTGGTGTTAACGTAGATAACATCCATAGAAAGCAGAAATCTCAAATCACTACCCCATAACATGTGAGCTCCATCTTAATCATAAAGTAAGACCACCGCCACCATCTGCCACATCTCTTAGACTTACTGAAAACTTCCCAGATTTATCAACCCATTTGGCACTCCATCTTGTCCAGAAGACTGGACAGAAATCTTACAGAACTCTCTTCAATCCACATTAGACACAGTCATCCTCTAGCTCTCGATCAGTCATCCTCTAGCTCTCGACGAAGGCAGTCGCATTCTTCTCCTCTCTCTCCCCTATCTCTCCTGCTGGTTTCTCTTGTCTTGTCCTGTGCAGTAAAGTAATAATCTTTTACTGTCTGCTGACAATGGGTTTGTTTCTTTGCTGGTGTGAAAAGATTTGACACAAGTGTGCACTGTGAATCTGCTGTAAAATATGGAGTCCCACAAGGTTCTGTCTTATGACCTCTTTCTTTTACATTGTACATGCTGACATTGAAAACATGGTATAGGTGTCTTAGAGTGCTCTCGTTTCTTTCCCACCTCTCAGCTATGCCCTTTCAATCTAGGCTGCTACAGAGAGATATGCTGAAGTCGCAACTTGCACTCTACAGTGTTATGAATAAGACTCTGTAAAATTAAATTGAACTAACTCAGTTTTCTGTTTGTCTTCTGTACCCTCTTCTACAAGGGGAACTGCCACTCATCTATCTAGCCCAATTGATCACCATCAGGACTCCAGGACATCTCCCTACCCTGGATCCGCCATCACTGGGGTCCCTTGCGATAGTGACCTTGACTGCTTAGGCTGCTTTTGTGTTCCCACATGCTCCTCCTCTATCCAAGAGAAACTGCGGATATTAGTGTTTCTAGAGACTCTCAAACTACTCCACTCTAGGAAAATCTGACTCTACTGACACTTACCCACATCAACACTGTTAGCCACAGTAGGCCAATCTTTTCTGCCTTGAGTATGCCTATACAAAAAAAACTCCTATTGTTAGTGTTCAAAGACACTCTTTCTCACACTATGGGTCGACCAGAGTGAGAGATCCCGTTTGAGTCTTGGTTCTTCCTGAGATTTCTTTCTCAAGTGGTTTGGACCTTGATTTTGTAAAAGTGCTTTGTGAAAATGGGCTATATTAATACAATTTAATTGAACTAACTATGGGTTTCACTAACTAGCAGGCTGAGGATGTGAAAATGAAGCTAACTGAATAAATTCCACTAAACATATGTAATTTCTTGAAAAAAAAACATTCAGTCAAGAAGCTGAAGCTGAAAGGATTTTGTTTTCTGCAACAGAACAATCTAGGTTTCTAACAATCCAGCACTTATGTCAAAATCTGCTACTTGAAGAAACTGCTTTGGCAATAGCCCTTAAAATGGCCCCTCTGATTTGAACATCACTGAAAGCCTGAGAGTAGATTATCTGTATAGTAGCCCAGGGACATCGCAGAACAAGACTTTGCGGACAAATTATTTGCAAACAAATACTTAACACAAAGTCAAATAGACACCTAACTGGCTACAAAATGTTTATACATGATGTGATACTTGCCAAAGTGTGTACAGACATAATTGGCCATCCAAACACGGTTTTGTCTGTTCTAAGTTGATCAAAATAACTGGGCAAGAATATTTGCAAAATATCTTTTCTTTGTTTAAAAAATCAATCAAATATCTAACTTGGCCTGGCATGCCAAAATTAGTGAATACAACATTACTGTCGCACGCACCAGGATGCATGACACCACGTAGGGTATATAAACAGGAAATCAGGTGGTATACGCCACCCAGGCATTCAGGTTTTTCTTCATGTGAGAGATCATTAGTATCAAGCCTCCTTGCGGTACCGTAATACCAACTTTCAAACCAACCTTATATACCCTTTCTGTGTGTGTGCGAGAACGAGTACTCCGTGGTGGTAATCCCTACTCCTCATGGAGCATTCTTAGATTAAAGTACGTGGTTCACCATCTCTTTAGTGTGTCTCCATGACTGGGCTCATCCACCACGCCACATTAGTGGTTCACCCTCTACTTCCTACATTCCCGTTCTCACTGCGACACTTACACGTAGATCAGGATTCCTGTATTATATTTGGCTCTCATTTGCTGGACAGTTGAGAGAGTTGTCTGAATGTGTACTACAGTACATTAGAAAGTATGCCAGTGTTCACTACGCTCCCCCCACTCTAGGCTCAAAGCCAGAAGCGATATTATTTCAGGTGCTGCTTTGGGAAAATCCCAACCCAAACATGGTAAATTAGGCCATGTTGGTTCCCCATGCCCTAAAGTTCATTAATGCCATCTGTTCTTGGTCCAGCAAGTAAAAATCAATGACTTACATCACTGGTAAATGCAAGAGGTCTCGGTACTTATTTGGGAGGCCCTGTTCAATACAACATTAAAGCATTAGATATTTCTGTATTTGAACACGTGTGTGTGTGTGTGTGTGTGTGTGTGTGTGTGTGTTTGTGTGTGTGTGTGTGTGTTTGGCTTTATTTTTTAAATAGAACAGTACTGACTGTGCTCACCACAATATGCCACAGAATAAGAGTATTAGGTTACAGAAACAACAATGAAATGAATTAGTTAAAATAAAAAGAAAACTAAGTAATGTTGTTGTTTGTGTTGAATTGTGACACAACTACTTTCATGAAAATAACTGTCGACAGATTGGCATAGTCCCCACAGCATGCTTTGCTGTCAGTATTTTTTAGTAATTTGTTATCTGAGAATGTAATAACAGGAATGTTGCTTTTAATGCCATGTTTTAAATATATTTTCTGCTGTATAGCATTCTGTAGGATGAGCTCTAAATGGCGATTTGATCCATGAGAAGTTCTAGGATTGTTCTTTTATTTTATAAATAAGCCCAAAGGAAGACAGACTCCATTGAAGTGCAATTACCCCTGCACGTCTTTGGTGGAACAAGACCATTACTACTGCACCTTGCTATTCTTAGTCAGGAACAAAGGCAATAACACTCTTTTGAGCAACTGTGCGAGCTCTGACTCATCTAATGAGGGACTGCTTTTCCTTTGCTCTCATGCCGAGACACCAGTTGGAGATTTGATGTGCTGGCGTCACTACCCGTTTCAAGTGCAAAATTGCAAGTGTTTATTAAGGATATAACAGGACCAAAACTAGGAAGTGATAAAATGATCATTCTAACTAATAAAAAAACAAGAGTTTCACCAAAGCATTATTAACCGCACACTGAACAGAAGGAACCTCTTAGAGGCTTTAACCCACAGGTTAAAGCTTCTACACATATACAAGTGCACCGCAAACCACAGTGACCACACCGCTGATACCCCTTTAATGTGAGACACAAATCTCAATTTATCCTGTAGCATTGATGCCATACACTTTTCCTTACAATGAAACATGAAACTGGTTATGGCAGATTTGGTTCATTCATTCATAACCTCCATTACACGTGTTGTTTTGTTTTCATTACCATGTATTTTTTCACAAATAATGATTTCAGTACATGAACTATTCTGTTAGATCACTGACAAATTGCTCATTTTTCCCAACATATAATTAGCAATACATTACTAATATCATTATATCAAACATAAACTGAGCATTGTTTCCATCGTTTTAGTAAGACATGATTTGTCCGCTGTTTTGTACTAAAACTCCTTCACCTAAACATGGCTAAAGTCATATATTCTTCTGTTTCAAATAATCAACCACAGCTTTGTAGCAGGGAAAAATGTTATGCTCTTCATAGTATTTCACAGATGTTCAGAGACTTTGGAAGTACACCCCTGTTGGGCGCAAGTGTTTTCACAATATTTTTCATGGGCAGTAATGCACATGCCCACACTGATGTAGATTACGTAATTACTATAAATCTATACTGCAGTGTTCCTTGAAAACCTTACTTTGGTTCCATTACTACTCCTAGCACAGACATACGGCTACAATAAGAAGGTATAAGCCCCATTATTTATTACTTATTGTTTTTCTCCCAATATTCTGCATGATTCAATTGTTAAGACCTCGCTGTAGAGAAATTTAGCACTTAGGATAAAGAGACAAAGTATTTACTGAATTATTTACAAAATATTTATATACAGACACTTCATTTACTATCCAAAACCACTAGAAAAAATGTGTTTAGATGCTACATGAATAGGTGCTTCAGGCATCGTGTTCCCATCCCTATTGCTGTTAACATTTCTTAAAATTTGAACTAAAATATAAGAACTTCAAAAATGAAGAAAATATTTCTTTTATCTACTGTACTTCTCCTTAACAGGCAGGGTTGATTGTTTGTCGTCTGGTGATGAAAAAAGTGTTTGTGCCATACCTACAAATGAGATTTCATAACCTTATTTCTGCAGTTGTGCTGTAAAAATTAACATGGGGCCCATGAAGTATAACAGGTGCTGCTGATCTTATTATGGTTTGTGAACAGAGGCCATTTCAATGCTAGCGGTGACTGGGTGTGAGGAGCGCTCTCTCTTATCCGGCTGCGGTGGAACATTCATTACGCTTCATTAAATCCAAGGCTTGAGGAATTCATGGTTCACACTGTTCCAAAGTATGCATATGTGCAGGAAACACCAGAGGCTTCTGCCAAAACATTCATTCCAAGCATTGTGCTGCAAACTCCTCGGTGTAACTCGATATAACACCTTTATGTGATTCAATTTTCCAAGTCCTACTGTAAACTCCAGCACTACCAATCATTGCTTTCCATTTTCTGTTGAAAGAATCTCATATTACATAGCTTGGGTGAAACACCCAAAAACTTAACTCAATATGCAATTTGAGACTGAGGACCTCAGACGGCTGTTGCCTTTTGCATTGTGCAAACATATCTTGATCAGTAAACCAACAAAAATGCGACAGAGTTATTTTGAAAAAAATATTTTGCATTAACATTACTATAACACACATTATGGTTAGGAATGTGACTCTGAAGAGGAAGATAGTGATAGTAATAGTAGCTTACTATTGAAACTAAGAAATTCTACAAGAGAACGGGCTGTCTATAGTCAACTAACCTATACTTAGCCAAGCTGATCAATCACAATAACGTTAACAAGCACACCAAGGTTTTAATAACTATATTAAAACTATAAGGCGATGATTTTGGGTTTGGAAACGCGAGTCCCACCAATAGGTAGGCACTTTTGGTGGTGAACAAGTGTTAGCATGGGCACTTTGACTGGTCTGCAGCCATGCAGCCACACCCATGGCAAGATTTGATGCACTGAGTGTTCTGATACCTTCATTGCTCACATTAACCTTTACAGCAATTTGTACTACAGTAGCTCTTCTGCAGGTGTGGGCCAGACAGCCTGATTTGAGCCTCAGATACCCATGACAGTATCGCCAGTTGTCCTTCCTTGGAGCATATTTGCATATTGGGAATATTCCAGAAGACCTGCTTTTTTGGAAAAGCCTTGACCTAGAATTGTCACAGTTGTTCACAATCTTTCAATGGTCCACCTTTCCTGCTTCCAAGATATCAACGTTAAGAACTGACAGTTCACTTGCTGTCTAATACAGTACAGGCCAAAAGTTTGGACATACCTTCTCATTCAATGTCTTTATTTTCATGACCATTTAAATTTGTAGATTCACACTGAAGGCATCAAAACTATGAATGAACACATGTGGAGGTGAAATAACTGAAAACATGTTTTATATTCTAGTTTCTTCAAAATAGCCCCCCTTTGCTATGTATGCTGCTTTGCACACAGGTGTTTACCAGATTAGGCCCCGATAGCAGCGACAGCAGACTGCCACACTGGAGTAGGTACTCAAACAGAGAAAGTCTACCTGTGACCTACTAAATAACATATAAAACACATAAGCACAACTGACAGGAAATTACATAAATATTACATGCGTAACAATCACAGGTGAATCAGACTCATCTAAGCTGATGCTGATTTTTTACAACCTGTTGGTGGCACTTTTTTAGAATCTGTTAGTAGTACTTTTCAATAAAATTTTCCTCAACAAGTACAATGACGTCGATGCCAAATATTTACATTGTATTGATGCCGTATTAATTTGAAATCACAGGGGTCTAGACCTATTTGGTTAGTCATATTAAAATGTTGGTTTGGTTCAGTTTCATAGACTGAGAAATTGGAACATACGTACAAAGTAGAACACATAACATCCTAAACATAAACTGTACAAAATTAACTGTAAAAGCTAAACAGATTTGTGAAAGCATTGAGAAACAGATGTGAATTAACCTCAGCAGTTGTGGACATGAACTCCCAAAAGGTCTACAGGTGACATTAAAAATGGCAAGACAAGGAGATGCACAAAGTGAAGCTTATACCAAATCTGAGGTCAAGTCATTTTTTAAGTTAATATTATTTATTTCCTGGTTGCACTTTCTATGCTACTTCTATTTCATTTCCTCTGTGTTTGAAGAGTAATTTTACCCTAAAGGAGATCATTTTAATTACTCAAATATATATATTTGTTAAAATAAATCAGTCTTATTAATATTTAAAACTTCTTTAATAATGTCAAAATATACATAATTATTTGCTCCTCAATAGTGTCTGCATTGCCTCCTCACAGTCCAAGTATAATTTATATTTATAGTAGACTCTCTTATCAAAATTTACATACATGTGTGCTTTGTAGACTATAAAGAAAACAAATTCCCTCACACTAGTAAACAGATGACTTTTTTATTTGTTTATATATTGCTTGTGAAGGTTGAACTACAATTGTGAACTACAATGAACTACAATTACTACAAAAGTAATTGTAGTTCATTCCACAATTTATATACCAAAACCAAGAAAAGTCTTGATGCATGGGTTCATCTTTGGAGACCGAGTGGTTTAAGTTCGACTGTGCTGCGCAAATTACGTGTCAGAATAAGCAAATTAGTCAATCAATGTTCCCACACCCCAGATGATGATTCCTGTGTTGTGCGGCACTAAACTGAGTGTGAAATATGAGAAGTACATGCAAAAGCACATTTGTAAATGAATGGAGCTCTTTAATCTAATGCTAGTTTCTGCTAGCAGTGTTATAATCGCACCAGGCTAATGAAATTGAGTCTGCATTTTCCCCCACTGGGCAGTCTGGCAGAAATTGGCAAGAACCAACTTAAGGAACATGACAACTTGAATTTAAATTATGATGAATCCCTCACATAAAAGCAGTTATGAAATTAACAGCAATTATACAACAGTATAATGCAATTGCAGTGTAATATGTTAGAGAAAATTAAGTTCTACTACAGTTCCACTAATGCAGTTGATATCACTGAAAGTTTATGCTGTTTTTGCCTCTTTGAGGCAAATGTATTATTCTTATGGAAATCTACATTTATGTAAGGAAAATATTTTGGATTTAGTTTTTGAGACCATTTTTTTAAACAACTTGAGATAAGTTGTAGCTCTTGTTGAGTACAACTACGTATCACCACAACTATGGTGTCTCACAACAACTGAATTCTGTACTGAGCCACCAAGCCACAAAAAGTGTACTATAAATGGATTAGTCTATAACATGTGCTGCTTACAGGGCTAGCAGATCAATTAATGATCTGCTAGATGTTTAAAGTGAGAGCCTGACATTGCAGTTTTCTATGTGAGGGCTAAGACAAACAGAATACTAACAGATTAAAAGCTAGTTAATAGTCTATATTGTTGCTCCATTATTAATAATCCAACTATTTGGACGAAAGTATTGGGACATGTGACCATTATACCAAAAAGGGAAGTTGGTTCCCCTTTGCAGCTACAACAACTTCCTCTCTTCATGGATGCTTTCCACAAGATTTTGGAGTTTCTGTGGGATATTGTGTCCATTCAATCTGTAGAGCATTTATGAAGTCAGATGTTGGATGAGAAGGCCTGACTCACAATCTCTGTTCCAGTTCATCCCAAAGGTGTTGAGGTCAGAGCTCTGTGTGGCCAGTCAAGTGTTTACACTCTGAACCCATCCGTTTTTATGGACCACGCTTTGTGCACTGGGGTACAGTCATGCTGGAATAGAAGGTTCTTTCCAAAACTGTGTCCAGCTGGAAGCATGGCATTGTCCAAAATGTCTTGGTATTCAGAAGCACTAAGATTGCACCTCACTGTGTCCCAATACTTTTGTCCATATCGTATATATTCATTTAGAGCCTGGTCTCAAACGATGTGCTTTTTTCATGCTAGGAAAATGCTGCGCTGCCCTGTGTATTTTAATGCGCACTGCATAACACCGCCAGTGTCAGCGGTAACTGGTGACTGAGGGACAGTAAGTGAGAAATAATGAGTTTATTCCTTATCGGTTTTGTTTGCAAAGCAGTTTGAAATGCCATGAGATGGGGAAAGTCCCTAACCCTAAACTAATCCTAACCCTAAAACTAACCCTAACAGTCACCAGTTAGTGCAGATACTGACGGTATTATGCACCGCGCATTAAATGTCCTACAATTAAATAAGCTCTAAAGAGTGATTGCAGCATGTTTGGTGGTTACATTGAATATCGTAATGGCTGCAGTGATATAGTCAATGTTAAACTGCTCCATAAGAAAGTAAAGAATATATAGCTTTACATTTTTGTCATTTCATGCCTGAAATATATATTGATAGTCTAAGTCTGAACGCTTTTGTTTCACTGGCTAGGGAGCAATAACATACTCTAAATAGACTACAGACAATTTAATGCTTATTTGTCTTTAGCCATTGTATTAAATTCAATAAGCCACTGTGCTACAGTGATTTTATCATGGCTGAGGGAGCTTTAGTCACAGTAAGGCATGGTCTCTCTTATTGCTTTATGAAGATGTCCGACATGTTAAAACATGTAGCTCTGTGGCGATTTTGTGTTTGTGTTCTGTATGCAGGTTGATAGAGCACCCATGGTTACAATTACAACACTGCAGATGTTCATTCAGATCAATTCAATCCAATAAAATGCCATTTTCCCTGAGAGGCACAATCATCTCTTAGTAGACACGGCTATTAGTCAGGCTTGTGTGTGCATGTAAGTGTTGCTAGTGTGACCCATTAAACCTGGAGAGTTAAAATTCTGCTTTACACCAGCAGCTGATCTCTAGTCATCTGATTTACCTTTTCCAAAGCAGGGCAGGTTGGAAGTACCCCTGCACTTCTTCAGACTGGCCTCCGCTGAGAGGGAGCAGGAGAGAGGATGCTCACACTTCTTGCCTGTCCATCCCTCCTTACAGTCACACCTCCCACAGTTACACTGACCGTGACCTTCAGAAATGGGAAGAAAAAAATTGAAAAACAACACAGAGCAGGATTTAGTGTCCTCAAAGGATGGCAGATCAGCTTAAACTGTGCCTGAAGCTGCTGTGGAGACCAGGCACAGATAATCCTGCTGTGTGTGGGTGTGTTTGTGTATCTCTCCATGCATGGGTGTGCGTGTGTTGTTGAAAAACACAACTCACATGGCAAACACCAGTGCACAGCTTCAGCGGCCTGCATATGAACAAACGTGTTCTGAAAGTTCTCCTCCAAGTCTGAACAGATAAATTCCATTCCAAAAAGCACACTCTGTCCTGGCCACTGAGTTATTTCTCAATATATGAAACAGATGTCCGTGTGTGTTTCATGTTTGCTTTATGTTCGTGAGCTCAGGCTTATCCGGCAGGTCTGCATTAACTAAAGCAGGAATATGGGTGGGCAGTATTGTGAGGACAGCGTACATTTCCACACAGAATGCTTTTAGCCAAGTCAGCATTTCTGCTGCTGGCCCACATGATGAGAGAGGGTCACTTAAAGTGGATCGCCTATTACAGTCATATGCAACTGTTTTGAAAAATTACATTTGATTTTCTCCAAAGATACGAAAAAGCTCTACAGTACATTGTGGCACAGGTTATCTTTTATCAAAGTTTAATTCAGCCAATAAACAATAATGCATAAAAGTGTGTTCACAGAAATGAGCAGAAACTAGGTTTAAAAAACATTACACTTGGTCAGTGGTGCCCAAATGTTTGCATATGATTGCATGAGTGAAACCTGTTATTTTCTTCCTGGGCCACTTTATGCATTTCATTATTCTGAATTATTCTTAAAGCTTAATTGTGAGACTGTTGAATCTTTATCATCTAAAACATTTTAATTATTGAATCTCAAGTTAATGCCACAGCTATTACTGCACAGGAATATAAGAGTTCACACTAAAATTGCTAAATAAAAGATCATATGATCACCAGCACAATCTGTGAAATAATCACAAAATATTTGGGGCAAGAATTCCGTAAAAGCCAAAAAAAAAAAAATTGCAAGTTCGAAAGAAACTCCACAGTCTACAACTGTACATCTGGCTGTCTGAAATAAGGTTGAAAGTTAAATTATTGTAACAAAGCTAGGGTTGCAAAGTATTATATGATTATTTGGCTGTATGTAGAGATTTGTTTTACTCTTGATGCTACCTAGCAGAACTGATGATAGGCACTAACTAAACACACATCATGAGCTGGACACCCTGGAAACACAGGACACACACAGGTGTAGATGGCAATGTGTCTTGGACATCCCCTTGTGATCTGATTGTCTAAGACACATTTTAAAATGTGCAAACAGGGCCTAAGAAAGCTTCATTGCCCTCTGGCCTCCCTTCCCTCACCCAAAGCGAGCCTGTGCTGACAAGTGTTAAACTGGTTCAAAGTAAGAGTGTGATTACACTTAAACTGGAAAAGCAAAGAAGTAAACATTGAATGCCAACTGGGCTACAATAGGGTTAAGTTTGAATATTTTAAATTATAAGCTTATGTGACGACAGGAAATTGGAGATAAAGAGGTTGTTTTACCAGAGCAGAAATCGTCGGAGTATCTGTCATAAGTTGCATGGCAGCTCCTCTCATCGCACTCACAGGTCTCACCATGGATGTCACCCCAGTCCCCTGATGGGTCTACATCATAGCAGGTACACTCTCCACATATACATGTTCCTGCCACGACAAAAGGTAAAAGGAAGTCACCTTTAAAACTCCACAGGATGTGATGGATGCTTTCGGTTAGAGCTTGTGATTAGGTACATGGAAAGAGGTCAACACACATTATATCTCATTCACTACACTACCATCATGTCAGGTGTCCCACATGCTCCTCAATGTGACAATATTTGGGCTTAAGGTGATAGTTTGATGAAAAAACAACAACAAAATCCCAGCTCTCTCTATAAGAGTTCTAGAGTGGGTTCCCACAACACCAGCCCTTTAAACAAGTGTATTATGGCTTTCTGCTTGAAAGATGCCACTTTAACTGAAGTGCTGCTGAAGGTGAGAGGCGGCGTCCTCCAGGTTCTGGATGCTCAGGACCAGCTCCAGCTAAGAGTAAACAGGGCATTTATGGAGAGAGCCTGACAAGAACACCTACTCTCAAACTGAGCTGTAGGTTGCAGCACTGGGGACGGAGCCAGGGGAAGCACCTCCACTCTGGTGCACCCGAGCAAGGCCAGCAGCAGCTGAGCAGCCGTGCTTGTGGAAATCCCATTTTGTCTTATCTGTTCCAGTGTGGGGAGAGCACACGGAGTGCCTCGCCAACTGGCAGCTTCCACATACTGCTGCTGCTACCAGCAGTCCTGAATCTGTCACAGGCCTAACCTGCACAGAGCTTGGATTCTCTGTTTACTTATAGAGTTCGCTTTATGTGTTTGTTGGATTTTTCTTCATAAAGGAGGGAAGAACTAGGTTCTTTCGACACTGTGCATATATGCTTATTCTGGATTATTTGTAGAATACACTGTTTTATTTAGTTTTTATTTGTCGTACCACTAAAATTCTCATTAATGTTGTGTGGTGAGGACTGAAGGTGGACATTAATGATAGTAACCCAACAAAGGCAAACACAAAGAAAGGGGAATTTATACACAAGGGGTACAGGGAACAGCTGAGACAGGTGTAAATGGTCAACAGGAGGGCAGGGCAGGGTAGGGGCGGAGCTAGAGATAAAAACACAAACAGGGGCATGGCTGGGAACCAAAACAAAGGTATAAAACAGAACTGGGTGAGACTGTTACAAGTGTGAAGTTTTGGACATGTTTTGTATTTGAAGGGCAAGCCATTTCTGGGTTTGAGAGGTTGACTGGTGAAATGTGAAAGTGATGGCATTTAACGAGCTAGCATTTATCCACTGAGAGCAGAACTAATGGCAGGAAAAGAAAGGGATGAAATGCTTCAGTTTTAAAGTTAAATAGATGGCGGTTCAGTGATATTCAGCATAGCTTTTCTAGCAGCTGTTGTTTCTTGGTTCAATTTGTTAAAAAGCTAGACCTGTAAAATTCCAGACAAAAAAAGTTCCTCATACAATGTACATTCTAGGGCCAAAAGACACATGGCATATGTAAATTAGCTTGTTGGACAACCGATTCCAAAACCAGGTTCATTAATATTACCATTGGCTGAGGGACTATCCATCACAGTTAAGAAAACTATCCAGGCCTTTGGGTGAGCGACTTTGATCAGCAAGCCTTGAGTATGTTGTGGTAAGAGTCGGGAGGGTTGCTGTTGATTTTTTTTGTGAAGCATCCTTTGAGAAAGGTACCATATGAATGACAGGTCTCATTTAAACCTAAAACTTAAGCCAGACAAGACAGTATTCACAAAATGTCCATAAGTGATGCTCAAACACAAAAAAATAATCTTCATTACAAATTTTGCTTAGATAAGTGATGCTAGCCAGACCACATTCCAATGGAAAACTCTGCTCCATGTGCTCCCCTCCTCCCTGTGTACTGTGGCCACTTATGTAACATAGATTAAAGTGGTAAAGATCAGTCTTTAAAGACATGTCATAAACTAGAAAGCAAATGAAGGCAAGATTAGCTATACAGATTTAGGTCTGATCACATAGCGGGACTTCATATGACTTTGGACTCACAAGATTAGGGTATTAGGCTCTCAGCTGGTGTAACTGGCTAAGAGGGGTTACATCCCATTGCCAGGACTAGAACTTGAACCCAGTAACTGCCAAAGCCAGCCAGGAATCTAGGAGTGCACTATTGGTTGTATTCTCTGGATGGAAAATATTGCTCTATGCTACGGAGATCCAGGCCAAACCTGTATCTATGCCAGCACATGCCTCCAAGCAGAGAACTCATATATTCCTATAACAACCTTATATTCTTATATATATATATATATATAATGTCCATTCAGGCTAAGAATTCTAGGACTGTACATCAAACGTGTCAAGACGTTGTGGTCAGTATTGTGTGCCTTGGAGGTAGTGAGTGCTTGGCTTCTCGTGTTTTGTTTCATTGGCACTGTACCATAATAAAGATTCAGATAACTCAGTGACTATCACTAGGGAGATAGCTGGGCAGGAATCCAAAACTGAATTACACTATTTGTTACACTATATTTTAGATTCTCCAGCTCACTGAAAGCTTTCACTGAAGCTTGTGTCCCAGCTGGGCCCTTCTGCATTTATAAAAGGGCTGAATTTGTATTTGAATATGAATGCTGGAAAAGTCTTTAAGAAGACTTTAAGAGGTCATAATCATTATGGCAAAAAGTCTCCCTGCAGCTCTCTCTCTTTCACACGCACACACACACACACACACGCACACGCACACGCACACGCACACGCACACGCACACACACACACACACACACACACACACACACACACACACATGCACACATACACAACTTCCCTTGGAGAGAATCTTTTATTCACACTATGAATATTAGATCTAGGATTGTTATTGTCTAAGACCACAAATGTTCATAGCATTCCTAAAGTGTGATGTCATGTCTGTTCTTAAGGGTTGTTTCACAGGAACACCTTTAAAAAAGCAGATGCAAAATTAATACAGAGAGAGTGAGAGAAAGAGAGAGAGAGAGAGAGAGAGAGAGAGAGAGAGACAGAAGGAGAGAGAGAGAGAGAGACAGAGAGAGAGAGAGAGAGGCCTCTGGAGCGAGTGAGTATTAATAACTGGGTTTGAGACAGTGAATATTAGGTGTCAGGCATCTCTCATGTGTTAATAAATTCCAGATCTGGCCTTAATTAATCTCTGGATATGAGCGGAGAGGGAACGTCTCACCGGGGAACTGAGAGAACCGCACTTACCTGCGACGGAGGAACTGAAATCTGTGGTTCCTCCTTTTTGTTTGAGGTCAGTTTGACCCCATGTAGTGTTTAATGTATCAAAATAAACTACAGATTTGTTTTGCTTCTTATTAACGAGTTTTCCTAATTTAATCCGGACAAACGCAGTTAGTATGTCCGTGGTTTCTTCTGTTTGTAAAACATAAAAAATAACATCTTACACCCTCAGGGTTTTGGTTGTTTTGGATAATTTGGATAATACTGAAGCTATAATATCTAATTTTATAATCTTCAGTAAATTATTCTTTCTGATTTAGGATTTGAATTCCGACCGTTTTCTGAAACGTTAAATTACTGGTTAAAGTGACCTTGAGCAGAAAATAAGCCTGTGAGGCTGTTTTTAACCACCAGTGTGTAGAGAATGATACGGAAGACTTTTAGAGAGTAAAAGAGAGAGAAGAGAGAGACAGAGAGAAGAGAGAGAGAGAGAGAGAGAGAGAGAGAGGGAGAGAAAGAGAGAAGAGAGAGAGAGAGAGAAGAGAGAGATAGAGAGAAGAGAGAGAGAGAGAGAGAGAGAGAGAGAGGGAGAGACAGAGAGAAGAGAGAGAGAGGGAGAAAGTGAGAGAGAGAGAGAGACGAGAGACAGAGATAAGAGAGAGAGACAGAGAGAGAGAGAGAAAGAGACAGACAGACAGACCGAGAGAGAGAGAGAGAGAGAGAGAGAGAAAGAGAGAGGGAGAGACAGAGAGAAAATAGAGAGAAAGAGAGAGAGAGAGAGAGAGAGAGAGAAAGAGCGAGAGAGAGAGAGAGACAGAGAGAAAATAGAGAGAGACAGAGAGAGAGAGAGAGTGAGAGAGAGAGAGACAGAGAGAGAGACAGAAAGAGAGAGAGAGAGAGAGAAAGAGAGAGAGACAGAGAGAGAGAGAGAGGAGTTTTGGGTCACCGCTCGTATTATGTTGGTTTTCTCGTGGAGAAATTGCCTGGACGCTCATTTGGCTCGCACCTAAATTCCATTTTTAATCGGCCGTAGAGGGCCGGAGCGGCGGCGGCCCGGGGCAGTCACAAAATCAATTGCCTAGAAATGACATCTGCCAGGACGGGCCCCCGGAGCCTTTCTGGGCCGCATAAATGAAATCGGGGACCCTAATTGTTGGCTGATTTATTCACTTGTCTGAGAGAATCACGGTCGGGCCACAGCGCCCTCAGCCTTTACTGACTGGTCATACATAAAGCATTTATGAGCCTGACTCTCTCTCTCTCTCTCTCTCTCTCTCTCTCTCTCTCTCTCTCTCTCTCTCTCTCTCTCTCTC
>JBBKCR010149656.1:0-18381 GCA_037577295.1 Ladigesia roloffi
TGTGTGTGTGTGTGTGTGTGTGTGTGTGTGTGTGTGTGTGTGTGTGTGTGTGTGTGTGTGTGTGTGTGTGAGTGTTCACTGAGGTGTAAGTGTAATTATTGGCAATAGAAATTCAATAAAATTTTGTTGCTGGATTAACCTGAGTTTTAAAAAATAATGGTTAGTCGTTATCAGTGAAAATTGAACTTTCCCATGACAAAATTCAAATAATAGGTGTACCAAAATGTAATTGGTATTTGTGTATAAATGACACTCTAACACACAATGCATCCAGTCAAACCCAGCACTGTGAGCAGATACAGGCTATAATGTCAACACATAATGTGACTTTCTAGCATAGAATGATGAGGGGAGTGGGAGGGCCATCCCACCCACCCAGTAAGAACCAGGAGGGTTATTCTATCATGGACTCGCTGCTGCAGATGCTTGTGTAAATGCAGAGGATTCAACAGTACTCATAACAATGAGTAAGTGAATTAGGGGGAAAGAGGGCCATCCTTCCCACCCAGAGAATTCAAAGCCGTTTGAGCTCTTGTGAAACCCAGTAAATGTCCAAAGGCTGTAAAATGCTGTTCAGACTAGCCTTTAAAATCCCTACACTTATTTTAATTTCAGCTGTTAAATTTGATGACTGGTCTGTAAAGCATTTTGAGCTCCTGCCTGTAAAAAAAGTTCTTTATGAATGAAGTTTATGATGATGATGATGATGATGATGATGATAATAATGTTGATGATGATAATAATGATAATAACGTAAATATTACCAACAACAATAATGATCATAATAAAATATTTGACTATTTCATATTAAATTAATTATTGACTATTTCATACTAAATGTTTGAGGTCATTTTTTGTGGCACTAAGGTCATTAGACATCTGGTTACCATCACCACAATCCTGCTTAGACCTCTAGAAGGAATTTATCAAACCACTATCCTTTTATTTTACATCTTATTCATTTATTCATACCGAAATAAGAAAAATCAGTGGAAATCCTAGCACTCATTATTCCAGCCAAGAACCATTGAGGAACTGTTATTTTTAAGAGTGCATGTTCCCTTGGTTCTGAAAGAGTGTGATACTGCTTCATCTATCACTCCTCTCTCACTCTATCAAACACACACACACACACACAAACACACACACTCAGTTTCTTGCAGCACCATGCTGTCTGAAAGCTAAGATGCAGATGATTCCATCTAAATGGGCTCTTTGAGGCTACATGTCTGATAACAGGCTCTTTTCCCTTCACTGCTGATAAAACGCTGCATTGGTGGCAGTCATTCATTACAGATGCAGCTGCCGTCCTGCTGCCTTCATTCAGAATTCAGCAGCATCATCAGGTTTTGAGACAGACATGCTTATCCACTTGTAATATTCCATAAACATAACATTCCGAGCCTGTGTCCCACTCCCTAATATTTGTTCATCTATATTTGAGGCATGAATTCTGTTGTCAGCATCTCTGTTCATGTACACAATGTGTGTCTTTGTTAGTAATGTTTTGATTTTGGTTTTTACTTGTAGTTTAATTTATTCCATTAACATCCAAGTAGTCAACATGTATGTGCTCACTCAACACATCCCTAAATATAGAGAAAGCTGTTTATTTTTTCTCATTATACCAATTATAGTTGCATAGACATGACTGTATGGATATGAATGGGTTAAATATTGTGTTTTTTTATAACGAACTATTTGCTTGTAGTAAATTACACACTTCATTTTATGAAATTACTGTTACAACATGTTAGAAGAGTTTTTCTTTTCCTCGACAACTGAAGTGTTCTTATATAATTGCATGTTAAATTACACAGTGAGTGAACTTCTGCTCATTCGTTTCAGTTACGTGACCTTTTTCCTGCTGCACCACATATAAATCCTCCATTTTCTCAGCGTCAGTTGGAGAATGATAGTGGAGAAGCTGAACTTGGTGAATCTCAGTTCGGAATATATAACTCGAAAAATCTTTGAGCGACCCCTTGTTTCTTCATAAATTGCTTTCAAAGAGCCAGACTTTCTTATCCTTTTTTAATGTAATCTTGAGGAATAATTCTCCAGACCCTTATTTTCCTGACCTATTACCTTAAGGCCTAAACCAGTGAAAAAACAGGTGATTCCAGATGATCAGGCAGTGATCAGTATACTTGTGGTGCTGAATGATATGTGGTTAGAACTCCTTTATTTAGGCTCCTTCTATCTTTAACCACTTTACAGAAGAACATTTATTCCAATTTATTACATTTTTATGAAACGTTCCCATAAATAAATCGTTGAATCACTATGGAAAGAGGTCTGCTAAAAACATGAATTAAATCTTTACAGAATCTGTGTGTTCAGTACACTGTTCATCCCACGCTTTGGTGAAAAAGGCTGCTTATGTCTGCTGGTTTGAGAATATCAGTGAAACTACATTAGCCCCCAGTGTGGCCAGCTTGGCTTCAGACAGGATCTTACGCCCACCCACAAATGTATAAGTCTCGTCTCTCTCTCTTTATTAGTTTATTGGTTATTTTAGTCGTTAGCACATGTATTCAGTGTGGACATGGTCAGTATTATACAATTTCCTGTAAAAGTATAAACAGGGCCTATGTAACACTATCCATAACTACAACTGATACAGACAGCTAACTCAGGTTAGCCAACTGCTAACTGCTGAAGACTAATGTGAGCCGATTGTGTTGATCAGTTCATTTGGTAGTAAACTGCTACATTTACTTATACTTGCTGGATGTATCAGGTAGGGTTGCTTTTCTGATATTTTTTATCCAGCTGTACAGCACCCATAATTTATTTTCATTCTCTTTGACAGGAAAGTGTCGTCACATGAAACTGATGACTAATGTCAGGCTTGAATCTGTACTTCTGATATTGTTCTGTTGATAATGAAAGCATAGATGTGTACCATCTGCAACCAGGAGTTCAGAAGAGCATAACTGTATTTTTTTATCTTGAGGAGCTCCCCCTCTCTCCCAACATATAGCAGGCTAGTCAGCATAGGTGTCTGTTAGCTGCTTTAAGAGATGTGGCGGTTAGTGTTCTCCTCCGAGCGTGTTGAGACGATGATGTTAGCAACACTTAGATAAGATACAGTAGTTAGCAATACAGTGGTGCTTCACAAGGAAGCAGTATGTAGCAGCGTCATGTGATGGAATGGACAACAAAAAATGTGATTTACAAAAAAAAGAATCAATTCCCATAATAAGAATGTAATTTCCACTTATAAGCACACTAGTGGTTTAGATTATAAATTCATCATTTGGTCATTCTGCTGCACCATGGTGTTTTCTATTCCCGCACCGGCAGTTGTTCAGCATTCATCTCACCCAACAGAGCTGTCGGAGGTTAGAGGGAGGGCACGCCTTGTGATTTTTTGAGCCTCGTTTTATTAGCAGGCATAAATGCTTAGCCTCGCCAATCCTTACACTTTCATATCCCCCCCTTTACCTTCTATCTGATCTTATGCTCTCTGATCACAGCATGTCTGATCTCTCGCTGCCTCAAAGCCACTGCCTCCCCGCTGCTCTTCAGATCCATTATCGCGCGGTCAGTCCGCATTAGCCTCCCACTACAGATCCGGACACGATCACTCAGCACAGGACATGCAGATGTCTTGATTTCATGCTGTCTCCTAACATCTGTCAGTTTAGTGGAGTTACAACTCAGCAGCTGCTGAGGAGCTGGGTTTCGCTGACATTCATAACTCACCGTAGGGGAGGGTGAGGGATAGATTTATTTTAATTAATCAGACATGAAGTGACCCGCCCCAGCAGCATGCGACTCTGAGGCACATTTTTAATCTATTGGCTGGTGCTGACTGGGCTGCATGATCTGTAGCGCTTCATGTTAGGTGGGGTTTTTCAACATTTGTAATGTAACACCACTGATGGTAAAGTAATCAAAATCATGTAGCACATTCTGTTTGTGATTTCCCACAGTCCTATCTTTCTGATTTTCCAATTTAGTACTATCATAAAACAATGTCTTAGGCATTAATTCATAAATATTTCATGTTATAAGCTTTTTTTGGAGAAAGTGTTCTGAAGCATTAAACCACCATCATAGAAAAAACTGGGACTGTGTAAGTTTCTTAACAGGTCTGTGTTTCACAACAGACCTACTCTGAATTAGTTAACTACAAAATTATGCAGAAATTTAGTTCAATTTCGGGTCCTGGATGAATAGAGTGCACTAAATGGATAAATAACAATAGACCAAACAAACAAACAAAATACTTGGCAGCAGAAAGTCGACATTTAATGGCATGTTGTGGATATGCTGCTCATTATCTACCAAATTAAAAAATTTTGTGTCCATTTTGTGCACTCTACTCATGGCACCCAGGACCCGACAGTTGACAGGAAGTTGAACCGATTTCTCTGTATAATTTAATGGTTAAGTGATTCAGAGTGGTTTGGATGAGAAATATTCTGTTCTAGAGAAACTTACAGAGTCAAAATTTGTTTCTGTAGTGGAAAACGGAGCCAGTTTAATGTATGAGTTTAATGTATGTAAACGCTGTTCTGTATGAGTTCTGTAGAGTATAATGTATGTAAACGCTCCCTCAAAAAGAATACTCATGAATATGCTGTGTGATGTACAATATATTGTTTTAGGATAGAATTGGAATGGAGTTTAAAAAAATGGCCTCAAACAAAATCTGGTTGTAGGAAAAAAGAAACTTAAGAAGTTAAAAGGAAGCTGACTATTAGAACAACAGGGAGTTTAATGACACTGCATTCAAATACACAAGCTATTATAGCTTCCACACTTCTTCCACAAGATTTTGGAGTTTTTGTGGGAGTTTGTGTCCTATTCATTCTGTAGCATTTATGAGATCAGACACTGACCCTGTACACAGCTTATTTCAAGTACAACTCCCATCACTGTGACCTGCAGAAGTTCTCAGACGACACTGCCATTGTTGGGTGTGTGTCCGAGGGGAATGAGCAGGAATATAGGCAGGTCATCACTGACTTTGTGGACTGATGTGAGGGAAACCATCTGCTGCCGAACACCAGTAAGACAAAGGAGTTGGTGTTTGACTTCAGAAGAAACCCTCCAGCTCACACACCTGTGAGCAGACAGGGTTCAGTCATTGAGGTTGTGGACAGTTTTAAATACCTGGGTGTTCACTTGAACAACAAATTGGACTGGTCAACAAACACAGATGGCGTGTTCAGGAAGAGCCGAAGTCGCGTCCACCTGAGGTCCTTTGGTGTGTGCAGTGAACTGCTACGGACTTTTTATGACACGGTAGTGGCCTCAGTAGTTCTCTACGCTGTTGTGTGCTGAGCAGGGAGCGGCTCGGACAGAGACAGAAAAAGGCTTAACAAGCTCGTTAAGAGAGCTGGGTCTGTCCTGGGCTGCACACTGAATACCATCGAGGAGGTAGCGGACAGAAGGATGTTAGTAAAACTGTCATCCATTATGGATAACTCCGCCCCCCCTATGCACCACGCTGTTGAGGCTCTGAGCAGCTCCTTCAGCACAAGACTGTTACACCCACAGTGCAAGAAGGAGCGTTTCCGTCCATCATTTCTCCCCACAGCCATAAGACTTTACAATACATTACTGTAATGACATACATGTTTGTGTATACCGCTTGTTTGCTGTTGTGCATTATTTAAACCATGTGAAACCTTCTAAGATCGTACAATTACATACTCACAAACATACATGTGTTTGTGTATATTGTCTGTTCTGCTGCTGTGCAGTATTTATTGGGTCATGTGCAATTCTTTTCTATTATCCCCCCTCATCCACTTAACTTGCACTGTGTATATATTCTGTTTACCCATATCTTTTATTCATATTTATACAGAGAGCAATTACTTTTATATTGAGCTTTATTTTGTTCTTATATTGTAAAGTTTGTCCCTGTTAAACTGTCTTTCTCACTACAGCTGCTGTTTCAAAGAAATTTCCCCATTGTGGGATTAATAGAGTCAATCTTATCTTATCTTATCTTATCTTATCTTATCTGATGTTGGACAAGAAGGTCTTCCCCACTGCTCATCCAGCCGTGTCTTTATGGAGTCTGCTGTGTGCACTGGGACACAGTCATGCTGGAATAAAAAAGGTTCTTCCCTGAATTGTGTCCACATAGTTTTTGTTCATATAATGTATAATTTTTCAATACTTTTGTCTGTGGTGTTTCAACATTACTGATGTTATGAATAAACACTACATTGTACACTTCAATTACGTTTCAGATTCATAACCTGTGTAGCCATAGCAATTCCAGAATATCCCTCTGTGCTGCAGAACGCTTCCTTTATCATTCTCGTCCTTTAATTGTCATAATTCCCCTTTAACTGCTTTGTTTGTCATTCACTCTCTGATACTGATCATTCTGAAGTAACAGTATGAGATCTTTAAACACAGAATTTTCTTTATGTAGATGTTCTTTCAGTCTGGATTACCTTTACGTTGCTCTGAAGTTTTATGTTTGGAGAAAATTGATGCAAAATTGTCAATTTTCCAAGCTGCTTCACACTCTTCCACAAAATGTAAAGCAATGCTAATGTTCTTTACTAAATATGACATTGCTTGAAGGTCCTTTAAACTTTAAAAAGCTTCCTCATACCCACATGCCTCATCAGGGGTCTATTAAACTTATGCTGCAAGTCCCCTTGTGGCGAATATGCCGGCATGTATAAAAAACAATAGGATCCAATTTCAGTAAAAATAATAAATCCAAATCAGCAGTACAATCAGCAAAACCTTGATCCTCAACACTAGCTGCAATGAACTCACTCATAAATCTTCTGAACTCTAGGGGCTGTGGCTTTTTAGTCATTTGTCAAAATGTACGACAACCAAACCAAGAAATCAATTCTGGAACTTTTGTGTGTTTTTTTGTTCCCCAATGGCTTAAAATAATAAGGTTCAGTGATCCGGTTGAATTTACTGAATGATGTTTTTTTTTAATATAACAATCTAATCTAAAATATAACAAATATCATTTTCTCTACTGTGATATTCTCTAGGTTGAAAAGGGTCAGGTGAAAGGTAAAAATCTGTAAAATTTTGGCACTCATGTAAAAATAAATGTGCATTACTGGCAAGAATCCATCTTATTTTAAAGAGAGTAGGTAAAGCATACGCTAATAGGTATAGCATACGCTCATAAACAATAATGCAAATTACAGGGTAGTCTGATTTGGGTAGATTTGGAAAACAGTGATGTTGAATTGTATGAAAACTGGCCAGGTCTCTCTTTTATTTTCTCTCCTTGCAAGAACCCGTCACGACTGGCTATGCAGAGCAATCTAAAAATGAAAGGTGCTCTATTCTTGCTTCCTTGCAGATGGAGGAGAGGAGAGATGCTGTCGTCGCTAGCTTGGCCAAGTACCTAGGCCCAGAGGCGGCCTCCTACGTCCACTACGAGGAGAAAGTAAGTGTTGAATTTGGCCCCTTCTCTGACACGACCTCTGAGTCACCACCCTCCGCGGTCACGAACTCATCTTTTCAGTGCTGCTTCATTAGGGCTGCTTTATGTTAATTAGTAGACTGTGGTTCAGCGCTGTTATTAAAAAAACGCATTAACACGTTCTGACAATGCTCTCAGGAGCTGTTTAGATGGCACGTGTTAGCGCTGAAGTTTGTGTTTTGACAGGCGCAGTGGCCGGGCCTGTAGTCAGAGCAGAAGTGGCGTTTTGACAGGATGCTAAAATAAGTTAGCTTTCTAACTATCTAAGGTGAAGGAAGTGCCTTCCACCTCTCTCATATAGAAGAGACATTGTTATTGTTGTTGTTTTCCTCTCTTGGCGATCCAACGGAGAACAACGGGAGGACGCTGTCCGTTGCGTCCCGAGCCAGAATGAAGGGAGAGGCATCTCAACAGGATGTCAGTGACTCACTGTTTTCTTCTGACTTGCTCTCTGGGTGTCCTCTATGGACTTTAATATTTCACGACAGGATTCTTAATGCATGACCATTCACGTAGAGTCCACACGAAATGCACGGGGGGAAATTCCGACAAATCTTACGACATTAAATCCAGATTGAAAGACTCTTAGCCATTTCTGATGGAGTGTGTAATGCGTCCCTCCCCCATTCCCCCCCTCATCCTTAGACTGACGTTAGTCACTGATGAAGCTCTTATAGTAGAAAGCGCTTAGAATGAGGTCAGAGCTGCTGCTGAGCTCCACCAGATGTCTCGGCTTGAGGGAGCTTGGTGAGGAGACTATTAGCTCATCTCCTTTACACCTTTACACATGAATAAGCAAGAACGCGAAGTCTCTCACTGCTGTGAAGGAGGAGGAGGACGTGAAAAGCAGCAGAGGACAGTATCAGGGAGGAATGGAACCTTCTACAGTTTTTTTTTTCCTTTTCTATACCTTTCCTGTGGCAACACTGTGGGAGGAGGAGAGAAGAAGAAAGTTCCTTCAAAAATGTATGCCCGCATCCAAAAATGGCATTCCACTGCCAGTCAGAGCCAAAATGGTTATTTATTCCCCCTGGAGGAGTTCAGAGGAGCCTTGCGCGATGCAGCAGGCATAAGTGAGACTGACAGATGGACACGTCGGCCTGACAGTCATCACGCCGCCGATCTGCACTGCGGTTGCTCCGCGCTACAGTGCTCTGGCATCAAGTGGCACACTCGCCCGCAGGAGTTCCGCAGGAGAGAAAGGCCACAGTGCCAGACACTCGCTAATGCTAATGATCCCTGCGTGAACTTACCCAGCAGCAAAACACAGACGAGTGATATTAATTAAGGTGTACACATGTTGCCTGTTAACACATATTTGTAAGCAGTGACAGTTCCTCTGTGCCCGCAGTGTTATGTTGCTGGATCATGACAACATAATAACTGTGAACTTTACTGAAACTGCTCTTTAAAAGTTCAGTGAATCAGAGTTTTTTTCAGTAATGTGTAGCTATAATTATATGTCTATATAAGAGGATATAACTGTTTGAAATGTATACGTTTTGAATTATAGGTATATCTCTGCACATTTTTTAGAAGAATTTAATGTATGAAAAGATGCAACCTATGCGAAATATATGTCAACTTTTTTTATTTGTGTGGCTCAGCACAAAAAGAAAAACAGTAAAAAAAATGACATGTCCATGTTGTTCACAATTCTGTGTGTATGTGTTGTCTTGTGTTGTGTTTTGTGTGTGTTTGTATGTTATGTGTGTTGTGTTGTGTGTGTGTGTGTGTGTTTGTGTATGGGTATACTAGGCAATAAATAAAGAGTCAGTTCTTGAGGTTGATGTGTTGGAAGCAGGAAAAATGGGTTTAAAGACATGAGCAATTTTGACAAGGACCAAACTTTGATGGACAGACAACTTGATCAGAGCTACAAAACCTCAAGTCGTGTGAGGTATTTATGATATGAAGTGCTCAGTTCTTATCAAGAGTACTCCAGGAAGATTCCGATCTCAGTCTCATGTATGTGGGATATGCTGGGCAAATTAGTCCAGTCCATGGACCCCCACCTCTTAACTTACAGGAGTTAATTCACCTGCTGCTAATGTCTAGGTGTAGACCTCCTTTTAGTGACACAAGGAAGAACTATACCATATTAGGCTGGTCATTTTAATATTATTGCTGATTGGTGTGTGACCTACAATATACTTGACTTTATTCATATAATATTAAATAAAACTTGTATAAATATAATTTGGTGTCTACTTTATAATATAACATTCTACATTGGAGAAAATTTTAGTATTTAGTAATTATTATGACAAGCGAGTCCAGACTTCTGGACGGAAATGAAGGCAGAGTTTTCATACATTTGAACTCTAGCTAAAAGCAGATACAGCGTAACATCTTGAATTAAAGGGATGCGTTCATAAATTTCCTGTCAGAGTTTCTCGCTGCCCATTTGTAAAATTGGAGGGCTGACAGCAGACTCGCTCAGAACGCTGTGTTCTGAGAGACCGTTCAGCCAAGTCTGAGAAAGTTCAGTATAATCAAGTAAATGAAAAAGTATTTCAAATATAAGCACATTAATTTCTATATTTCTGATTTCTTGCTTTTTAGATTAGGGCACTCATGTGTACTCATGATATGTCCAGATGGTTTTCCCAGCACCTCGTGTAAGAGGTTAGGTGTTATGTAATCATCAACTTGAGTCACTATATTGCAAATTTAGGCGCTGAAGACAAACAAAATGGTTCTAAAGACTGAACATAGGCTTTATTTATAGGACTGTGATGACTGACTGTATGTCTGAAGATGTAGGCCGGTTCATAGTTAAGAAGGTGTCAGGAAGGTGACATTAAAGTCAATGGTTTTCAACCTTTTCAACATTAAGATCCACCTATATATCATGTCATGTTGCCAAGGCCTCATTACATGATATCAAATAACTATTTGCGGACCAATGGTGTGTCTCAATTTTAGATTCACTGCCAAATCAAAAGCCTTCGCGGCCCATCAGTGGTCCCCGGCCCAGTGGTTGAGAATCCCTGATTGAAGCCATATACAGAGTGAATGAAAGATGTTCCTTTGTTCCTTTATGAGGTTGGGAATCACAGTAATAAATATTGTGCAAAGATGACAAGAATGTAGGCGTGTATACATCAAGGGCAAAAAGGGTTTGTTATTAAGTTGTTTAAAGCGGGTGGCTGTTCAGAAATGATTTGTTTATGGGGAAAAGTTCAGGTGTGCATGTGTGTTTAGAAGAAAGAACAGATCAAGAGTGTGTGGGAAGCTCAGTTCTGATTTAGAAGTCTAATAGCCTGAGGAAAGAAACTGTTTCCCATATTGGCAGTAAAGACCCAGAAGCTACAGAACCTTTTACCAGGCGATGGAAGTGAGAAGAGAGAGTGAGAGGGCTGTGTGGGGTCAAACTGGTGGCTTCGTGAATAGTGTGTGGTTAAAATGTCTGTGACAGTGGGGAGAGAGACCCTGACTGTCCTTGCCATCTGCAGGGGGGCTTGTGGTCTGAGGCGGTGCAGTTCTCAAACCAGGATGCTTCCGATAGTCCCTCTGTAGAACATGGTGAGGGTTTTCTTAGGAAGTGGAGATGCTTTTTAGCCTTCTTATTAATGAAGTTGGTGTTGAGGGTCCAACTGAGGTTCTCTCTGATGTGAACACCAAGGAACTTACTCTAAAGAAAACTTGTAAACCCCAACTGTAAATACCCTGAATTGTTTATATACCGTATATATTCTTCTATTTCTGTGTCTGTTATTACACCATTATTTATTGCTGTCTACCTCAATCTTCTCTTGAGCAAGTTTTTTGCATACTTAAAAACACTGTTGCTTGAATACAGGATCTGTAATTATGCTATTATTTATTCATTAAAATAGTACTTTACTACTACCAAAACACTCGTGTTACTAGTAAATCGGTTAGCAGTAAGTATTTATCTATAGTATATGTACATATGTATAGTATATTTTTTCTGCAGGCTTTTGTTTTAGACTTTATATTTTATATTGTCCTTTGTCTTTGAGTTTATGTGTGATGGTGGAGTCTTGGCACAGGCATCTTCTTCCACGATGAATAAAGTTTTCCATCTTATACTTCGTAAAATAGGGGTGGAGCCAAATACAAATACGGTATTCGGAAAGGCAGAAATAACGTGTTTTATACGAATACCGTATTCGGACGAATACTTAAAATAATATTAGTATTCAGGAATCCCCCCCTCCCCCTTCCGATACACACTCGCGTGGTTAGGGCACTCAGAAGTCATGGGTCGATCCTCAAGACTGGTAGGAACCTCTGAGGTACACTGAATAAGTACCATTCCCACACACCACTCCTCGGTACACTTCCCACACATTGCTCCCCTCAGGCTGCTTCCTGGTACCATCTCCACACACTGCTCCACATGGGAGCAGAATTCATGGCTGCCTGCTACTTCACTTGGTGAATGGGTTTAAATGCAGAGGAGGAATTTCGTGCTGTTCACACTGTGTGCAGTGGTGTGTTCACGTGTGACCGATTGATCACTTTCACTTTTAGATATTCCGCATCCCCGCCCCCTCCGCCCATCACACACTCAAGTTCAGGAGGAGATTAGGGGTGGGGCGGACATTGTTTGTGCGCTGCATTATGAATTTTACTTGTATACAAATACAAATACGAATACGAATAATTTTCCCTTTTAACAAATACAAATACAGATACAAATACGAATAGCGGCCGCTCTGCACACCCCTAGCATAAAATTCTATAGTCTATTGTATACTTCTGTAATTTTGTAATGTCTCTTGCAGTCCTGTCCTGTAGTCTTGTGTTGTGTTTTTGTTCTTGAGCTGCTCCATGGTCCTAGATCAGCATTGTTGTTTGTTGTATCTATGGTTAAACTAACCACCTACTTGACTTGACTTGAGAGTGATTATGGCATTCTCTCCTAAAGTCCACAGCTGTCTCTTTAGTTTTGTCCATATTAGGACACAGTGTTTTTGGTTCTGCAGCAGTTGTCTCCTCTCTTTATACTCCCTTACCATCCCCACTATCCATACACACCATGGTTGTGTCATCAGCAAACTTGATGATGTGGTTTGAACTCAGTTATGAATCATCCGCATGATTAGCAGAGAACCGAGCACACAGCCTGGGGAGCTTCTTCTCTCAGAGTTGCTGCTGGAGATGTTGCTCCCTATGCTGCCTGACTAAGGTCTCAGTTTAGGATCCAGTCTCAGCAGGCTTAGATTTCCAATCAGATGCTGAGGAGTGACGGTGCTGAAAGCTGAACTGAAGTCAATGAACAGCACGTGTCCTTTTATCTGGCTGGGTGAGGGACAGGTGATGGGTAGCAGGGCATTGTAACCAAACTGCAGGGAGTCCAGCAAAGAGCAGCTGGCTCTTTCTGGGTCTCCTGTCAAAAATGTCATGATGACGGGTGTGAGTGTGACAGGTAGGTAAGTCATCGAAGCAGGACATCCACAACTTTTTGGGGGGCAGAAGTGATGGCTTTGACCAGTAGAATGCCACTGCTGTTACTTAGGAAGTCATAAGGATTTTTTTTCTAGAAAGGTTTAGGTTAAATAATTAATCATTGCTCTTATATATTTTTTTCCATGTTCATCACTGAGCAGCTTGAACATGGTTCGAACAACTGGTTAAGGGAACAGTGAGTGACGATCACATTAAAGTCTCTCTGCCCCTGAAGCCAAGGGAGTGACCTCATCAAAAATGCAGAGACTTGCCAAGAGATGCACAAGAGGAACTGGGCGATTTTATGAGAAGGGATGCGGCGAGGCTTGAGGAGCTTCACGGTCACCTCATTTTTGTGTGTTTGAATTTACAGGATTATATACGATTGCTTCTGGAATTCATAATGATGCAGCTGCCCAGGTGGCTAACCTAACGTATTTGCAAACGATTAGTAGATTCCTAATTTACACACAGCTCCTCAAACGTCTGAGGTCTCCTGGCTGAGGTCTCCTGGCTTTTCTGAGATGCTCTTAATCCAAATGAGCATTTCTTTTCTTTGGAAAGCAAAGTAGAAGTGACAGTTTTTGCAACTTTTTTTTCCAGTGTGTGCATTTAACACTAGTTCATGGAGGACTGTCAAATCATTATTCAGACAAAATTAATTCTCTTCTGACCGAGGAAAATATTTGAAGAGCACAAAACTGGGTGCTGAGGCTAAATATAGATAAATAAGGATTAGTGCTGAACTGCTCTGCTGCTTCACACTTACAAACAGCAGTGCAGGTGTTTTCTTCCCTAATTGAAAAGTAGCACCAAGAAAATTCAGAAGCTCATTATCTAGCTTATTGTGAGCTGAACCAGATGTGTGAAAACACAGAAAGCTCTATTCTGTGAAGTGTGTGGAGGACTCAAATCTTATGATAGAAAAACCAAAAACTTTACCCCCCCCCAAGTTACAGCACAATTTATCAGCAGCAGGCATCAGAGATTATTGCAAGTACATACATACTGTATATAGTGATGCAAGGGGGCGGGGCATCCTCTTACGCCCGCATTACTGAGCATGGGCATCCTTTTTTTTACGAGAACCAGGTGAGTTGATTTAGGTGAGGGGATCACTGTCCCAAGAAGCACTTTCTTTGTGTTTCTCTCTACCAAACATTTATAGTTACTTTAAAATGGAAATGTTGCTGAATTTACGTTAATATTTATGTTACAAAATTTTGGCACAAGCATGAGGCCAAAGGGGCGTGGCAGATGACACCCAGATTTCTGCATTTCCCGCGCATGTGCAGGGAGTTCCAAGAAAAAATATTTGTTTGGTCCTCAGAAACAATCAGTGTGAGAATGAAATAATGAATGCCAAGTATGCATGGGTATCGTTAAGGGTTTAAGGTTATTACTACTTTTATCGATACCGCTTATCGATTTCGTACATTATCTGAAATTAATTTAGAACAGAATAACGACACTTTAACTCTAACTCTAACCCGAATCTAAAAAAGTTGGACTCACTTCAGATTAATTTTTAGGTAAGTTCTTCTTTATAATTTCTTAGCTTATTATTATTTATTATTCTTATTCTTATCCTTCTTCTTCTTAGTTTTTTTGTATTATTAGTAATTAGTATTATTATTTGTAAATGCAGTTCTATAGCAGTACAAGTCATATTATTGTTTAATAGTTATTTAGGCTACTGCATAAAATGCTCAAAATATTTAGCCTATATGTAGACTAAATGTAACTGAATGTGTGTTTCTCAAATTATTAACACTGATTTAGATCCTTTATGTGATGTTTACATCATTGTTTTAACATACAATACACACTTGAATAGGAGGATAATTTCCGCCTTTACGAGCAAAAATCTTGTTGCACTTGTTGCAGTGAGCATTGTTTGTGTTTGCACGGGTGAAATGTAGCCATACTTTGGATCCTTTGGCTCCTTAAGTCCATAAGTGTGAGCCCTCTCATCTTGTGTGCGTGTGAGTTCTCTCGTGTCCTCTTTTTAAAATTTTCCAGTACCGACAGCATAAGCATTACTGTTAAAGCTTATCGATACTTTTATAATTAGGCCCGGGTTTTGGTACCCATCCCTACTGCTAAGTGGGGGGTTACTGTATATACTGTGCTGTAAAAAGTATTTGCCACCCATCTATTTGCATGTTGGTCACAACCCAAATTAACACAAAATGCATTTTTAAGTGATTTTATTAATTAAGGAAAAAACTATCCAAACTGCCCCTGCTGAACAACTGCTAGAACAATAAGACATCTTGCCATGATCGAAAGATATTGAGGAACAATGAGAAACAAAGTAATTGACATTTATTAATTTTGGGAGCTTTGGGACTCCAGCGAACCAGAGTGAGAACTAATATTCACAAATGGAGAAAACATGGAGCAGTGGTAAACCTTCCTAGAAGTGGCTGGGTCACAAAAGAACCCAGAACAACATCTAAAGAACTGTGAGGACCACTTGCCTCAGATAAGGTCAGTGTTCATTACATAACCTTCAGAAAGAGACTGGGCAGAAACAGCATGCATGGCAAGTTCCAAAAGACCAAAAAAGAACACAAAGGCTTTTCTCACTTTTGCCAAAAACATCTTGATGATCCCCATTTCTTTTGGGACAATATTCTGTGAACTGAAGTAACAAAAGCTGACATTTTGGGAGGTGTGCGTCCTGTTCCTTTTACATCTGGTATAAAATTACACAGCATTTCAGAGAAAGAACATCATGCCATCAGTAAAACATGGTGGTGTTAATGTGATGGTCTGGGGCAGTTTTGCTCTTTCAGGACCTGGACAACTGTGACTGATGGAACCATGAATTCGGCTCTCTACAAAAAATCCCGAAAAAGAAAACATGGCCTTCTCTTTGTGACATCAAGCAGTAGCGCACTTGGGTCGTGCAGCAGGACACTGATCCATCTTTGTCTAATATTTAAATTTGTTGGGTAATCTGATATATTTAAGAATGATAAACCTGCAAATACTTTTTCACAGCACTATATATATATATAAAATAAGCCTTGATTTCTTCTGGAGCCCATGGAGTAGACGGATCACCATGTGGATCCACTGGACTGCAAGATCAGAGATCAGTCAAAATGAAGGACAAAAAAGGAATTGTTACTCAGCTGTTTGGAAAGAAGCCACAGACCCAAACAGATACATTGGCAGTTTTAGACGAGAAACTTGTTAAACTGCTATACTGTTATATCAGAATTGGCAATCGCTTTTCTCAGACTTATCATTTGCTAGCATGGCTTTGCGTTTCATCTGTGTTTTTTCGGCATGTCTTTGATATCGATTTCACCATGCTTTTTAAAGTGAAAAAAAGACCCCCATATGTGCACATGTGGACCAGACATTAAAGTCTCCGGTGAGACTGGGAGCTCAGAGCCTCAAACCTTTGAATTGGGTGGATAAATAGGAAACCTGTTCCTTCCCAAATTTTCATTTTTCAGAAAGCAACATATGCTCATTCCAGCCTAAAATAGCTTATAAAATGTATTATAAAATGGGCCAGAAGTGTACATCCAGGATAGAGAGCAGCAGACATTTTTAAACCTGGTAAAGACTACAATACTTTTGACATCCTGCATTTCCTTCATTGCCCCATATTGGAGATTTGTTGTGTTTGCAGTAGTGTGGAGTGAAGCACAGTTCAAATGGTTAGAACTCATGGTACGAGGGAGATGTTCTGATAATTCCTCTGACAAGGAGGAGGAGAATCGATGCAGTCGCTGCTGTGTAGCGAAATCCTCTCAGCAAGAGGGTCAGAACCTGCTGGAGAGATGCTGGTCTGTAGAATAGGAGTAGGACCCTGGAACTGGATTGATCCTGACCACTTTGGATTTGAGTGAACCGTAGCCCGAAATAAGTCTGCTCTTAAAAACGCACTGTAGTACCCTTTTCAAAGTTCAGCGAGCTGGAGTTTAACAGGAGACTGTACATTCTGTGCATCCAATTTAGTTCCCATGTGAAGGCCTTGAGAACACATGCATATTGCAGAACCCATGAAAAAACAACATACACATCTGGATGTCTGACCACCGTTTCAAGACAGTGCTTTAATTGGCATGGGGCCTATTCATTATGTATATAATCTTTTAATTTTGCAGAAGTGTTCTACACAGTCAAACATGTCATTGACAAACAGGCCATTACTTAAATGTAGGCACACTAGACTTCCCTCTTTTTTCAAAGAACACCTAAATCTGAAAGTGTATTTTTATGTGACTGCTGAAGTTTCAAAACTGACTATTTTCTCTGCAGTACATACCAACCCTATCCCTTTGTATCCCTTTTTACTTCACACTGAGCCAAAACATGTCATTCACTCTTATTTTTATTAAACCAGCCTGTTTAATTTTCAGATTTAAAGAGAAAATGGTCACCTGATCATTGTGATTGTTTTTGCCATGTGTAACCACACAAATGCCACAAATAGACATTATGCTGTAATAAATAAACACATAGTTTCTATGTATACAAGCCTATGAGAACCTTTAAATAGGCTGATTATAACAGTCAATATTGGAGGAATTACAGTGGTTTCATGTTGCATAATTATGATTCTTGATATCAGTGTAAGTCAAAATTCTCTTACAGCAACATTTCTTTAATGAACCATCAATTGAAAAGATATATGTGAGGAATTCAAGGTGGTTAATCTATGGCATCTGGACCATATGGACTTACATTCAGTTAGGGACAGTCTTTATGCTTCAGAACATTTTGAACAATGCCATGTACCCCTGTGGACAAAGAAAGCTCCATAAATACGCGGTTGGATGAGTTTAGTCCATCCAACACATTTGGATGAACTGGAACGGAGATGGTGAGCCAGGATTTCTCATCCAAAATCAGTGCTTGATCATAAATGCAGAAATAGAATGAATGGGGCATAAATTCCCATGGAAACTTGTGGAAAGCTTTCCAAAAGCTGTTGTGGCTACAAAGTGGGACCAAATCCATATTAAAATCTGTGTATTTGAATACAATATTCTCATTAGTCCCTGTTAGTATAATGGTCAGTCATTCCAATACTTTTGTCCATCCTGACCAAGTTGACCCCCCCCCTTCACCTTCCCTAAGAAACATACCTCATTTCGCTGCATGATGCATTGAGAGTGACATGAGGGCATTAAAGTTAATGTCTGATCATATTCGAAAGGATGGATAATAATTGGAACAGGCATAGCAGTGTTGAGGAGATCCATAATGTAATAGAAAAGAATAGATCATCATTCAAATGCGTTCGATTGAAACAATGCAATGCAGCAGTCTGTGTGAGGGTGAAAAACACTCCCTGGTTCTGAGACACATTATTATCAAAATAGGCAATATATTTACAGCAGTTTAACAATGCGTAAAATAACGTATCACTATTTATCATCATTAGAAGGGTGATCATTTTGACTGCAAGAAATCAAATCAAAATGCACTTAACAATCACATGATCAAGAATTATATATATATATATATATATATATATATATAGATATATATAT
>JBBKCR010149804.1:0-18358 GCA_037577295.1 Ladigesia roloffi
TGTGTGTGTGTGTGTGTGTGTGTGTGTGTGTGTGTGTGTGTGTGTATTAGTGTGCCTCCCATGAAAGCTATGTTTTTACTGTGGAGTTTGAGGCAGATTGGTGCCTGCTCAGTGGATCCACACGGTGAACGGCGAAAAAAAGTAAATGGTTTATTTTGCACTTCGCCGTAAGTGTTTACAGCTGGCTGGTGGTGAAAAAATCCATTCAAGTTGGTTTTGAGATGTTTGTGCGAGCTTTTAGCGAGATTTGTTGAGTTTTGTGGCTTTTTGTGAAGACGCTATCTGGCTAGCCGTTTCCACTGGCTAATACTCGGCAGAGGAGCGTGCCGGTGTTATGCCAAAAAAGGCATGTCTGTCTTAGAATGCATCCCCCTCTCGGGAGCGCGCACCACAGCAAATTCAAAACGGGCTATGTGGCTACTGAGTCAGAAAAAATAAAGCTGTGTTTAGCGGTTTGTTAATTTATAATTCTACTATGAAAATATGGATTTCTGAATCCAAGATGGCGAATACAAGAAAAGAATACATTCAGCCCCTTCCCACCGAAGCTTC
The DNA here is from genome assembly GCA_037577295.1 of Ladigesia roloffi. Lineage (NCBI taxonomy): Eukaryota > Metazoa > Chordata > Actinopteri > Characiformes > Alestidae > Ladigesia > Ladigesia roloffi. The sequence continues at coordinate 553 of JBBKCR010149804.1, forward strand.
GCATATTCGATGTTTTTGACTACCGAATACTCAAAGCTCAAAAAATGGCATTCGGACCAGCCCTAAAAAGAACATTGATTACAATAGGGAAGGAATGGGATATATTAGGAGATGGTCTGGTCAGATGGATTTCTTGATTCATGTCTTCTAACTCCAGTCCTAGCGGGTCGTGGTCCAGCATGTTAGGGTGATTTCCCTGCTCAGAAACATCTGGTTCACCTCACCAGTTAATTGTCAGGTTTAGAGGATTTGTTTTAGGTGGAGACTCATCAAGCGGCCCTCCAGGACCGGAGTTTGACACACCCGTTCTAAATCATGTGGACATGTGTGTGTGTGTGTTTGTCACTTAACTTGAGAAGAGATGAACCAGGACACTGTATGAAGAAGGCGAGGCGTGTGGTGCTCTGGATGATGTTATAAGGGAAAACCTTGGGTCCTGCATTCATGTGGATGTTTCTTTGAAACTTAATCATCATTGCAAACCAAAATCACCCCTTCATGGAGAAACTGTTTCAGCAGGATGGTCCCCCCACACTGCAGTCACTGTTCAGAAACCATTTGAGGAACATCAAAAAGAGCTGACTTTGGCTCCGAATTCTTCAGATCTCAGTTCAACTGAGCATCTGTGAGATGTTTTGGTGAATGTTTCCACTTCGCAACTTAAATGGTCTGCTGCTAAAGTGTTGTTTCAAATATGGCAGCACACCCTAAGACAGGGGTGTCAATCTCTGGTCCTCAAGGGCCAGAATCCAGCACGTTTTGTTGATTTCCCTGCTCAGAAACACCTGATTCACCATGCCATTTAATTGTCAGGTTTAGTGAATGTGTTTGTATAGGAGAACTATCAAACTGTGCAGGACACCGCCCATCCAGAACAAGAGTTTGGTTTAAATGTTTGGTTATTTCCAATTATACCTGAGTCAGTAATGAGAGCACATTAAATGAGCTGGATTTATTAATTATAATGATATTATAGGAATTTTAGTGTAAATGATTGGTAGCTATACTATTTAAACTAATACAGCTTGCCCTGTTTGTTATCACTTTTATCACAATTTGTATTTTATGGTTTGTATAGAAATTATGAAGTACAAGCATGAATTCTATACATAAACACAAACACAGATGCATAAATAAAATAACAGCTATTGCTTTGTCTGTTTATTTCAACTGCCCTTGTGCTGATGAAGAAAATGATATTATCTGTGCCACCCATCAGTGAGCGCTCTATTATTTTCTCTTCAAACACTGCAGCTCATGTGATCTCTCTTGGTCTGTTTATGAAGAGCCATCCCAAAGTGCCAGTGTACAAACTCTCTCAGCTTTCTTCCTTTAGCAGATGGAACAAGAGAGAGACGGCCGTTTGAATTCAGCGCACTGTCTATAAGAACTGTTAAGATTAAGCCTAAAGTTATAATGGGAATTGCTGATCAGAGATGTTTGATCTAGGGGTAGTCTGATCTGTATCCAGTTAGCATTAACGGTTAGTCAACACACATCTGAAGGAAACGTGTGGGATCGTATATAGATGACAATTCCGGCAGGGGTTGTTGGACACTGAAAAAGTTGTTGCCAGGCAACATGAAAGTGGAGCAGGACAGTGGAGGGAGTGTCCGGCGGTACCCGTCTGTCATCTGCAGGGGAGGAAGTTGATCTTGCTCTGAAAGGCTGCTTATGTCAGCAGTGACGTCCCGGCCAGGACAGAGACAGGGGACGGTCACTAGCAGCAGGGACGAACGGCGCTGGATCTGGGCCAAACCAACACACACACACACTCACACACACACACACACACACACACTCCTGCAGACAGCAACTGTATCTGTGTGAGAGGGGGGAGGGGTGTCAAGGGCAGACTAATTCCTCAGCCGTGCAGTGCTCACCTGCTTCATTTCTTCACCAAAAGAGCGTTGTGTCCGCTAGAGCTGCCCATTATGTCGTTAGTTAATTATCCTCTTTATTGACTTGCCATGCTCATGTTGCAGAAATGCTAATGAGCCCTTTACACTTTAGCACCGAGCCTATTTCTTCACTTTAATCTCTTTTTCTCTTTTTCTAAAGTGATTTCTCAGTGCTGCAAACATTTTATCATCTGAAACTCACCCAAACATGAACCCCATGTTTTCCAGAGCTATGCATGTTCATAGACTCTGAAATGTGAAAAAAAACATGACCTATGTGCCCACATTAATAAAAATATAGGCCAAGAAAAACCTGCAGAATTGAGTAAAACCTGTGAGCCCAGTCATTTATCACTGGACCCAATAATTATGCTGAAGGATCAGAGATGTGGGTGCACAGTGTGCTTTGCTGTTTTGTGTTTTTCACTCTGATCCTCATTTTAATAAAACACCCTTGATAAAAACTCGCCTACACATTTTTACTATTCATTTTATTCTCAGAAAATGAATGCAATGCAGCAAAACAAACCATGAGTTTTGGACCTACCAGTAGATTTCTGTTGTCTCCAAAAAAATATTTTGAACACATGACCAGCAATATAGACAGCATAGTGGTTCATTTTAACAGTATAGAAGCTCCTGATCCATTTTACTGCCCAATGTTGACCTGCACACACACCAACTAATTGAAGTTCAGATTTTAAACCTTTAAAGATCATTGATCACTAATGACTCATGAAATTAAACAGGATTAATAAACAATAAAAATGGACAGTAAGTGTAAATATAACTGCAATTACAGCAGTTTGTCTATGTTTAGTTATTATTTCCCATTTATTATGGGAACTACAAATAATGACTTCTACTAGGCATCTGATGAAGGCCCCAGATGTCTGATAATCCAAACATTGGGCCTTTACTTTTCCTCCGTCACACTTTCTCTGGGTGGGTTGCATGGTCCTCCTTTGACATGTTTAATACATCAAAAATTCAGTTGAACAATCTTGAAAACCTTGAATATATGTGAATCTTGATAGTTTAAGCTACCTCCTTTCAGTATTGTTTTTTTTCTGGTCTTTTAATTTTGCCTTCCTCCTTGAATGCTCTTTCTGAAGGTCGATGGATTCATTGCAGCCCAGCCAAAGCTCCTCGTTCCTGGAGAGAAGCAAAGTAACAGTTGGCCTTCACCCATCGTCAGTGTCCGACCTGCCGTCCTTGACCTGCCCCATGGAGAAGACTGGAAACCATCCAGCTTTAGGCCCTCCTCAACCATGTGATTCATCCCTTCTGGATCGAGGAACCCCTGGGTCTAAGACTTTCAGCTCTGGTTCTGTTAGCATCAGCCGACCGAGGCCTACTGTTAAATCATCAAGAACTGTGGAAGCTCCTGCAATTTTACCCCTAACTCCAGTTGCTAGCATTCCTTCATCACTGCCCAATTCACCTCCAGGGCACCCTCAAAAACACCTAAACTCACAGAGCCTCCATAATGCCCAGCTTAATTCCCTACCCAAATCTATATCTTTCCCCAGCCCACCTGCACAGCCCAGCCACATTTCTCAGCCCTCGCCAAACACACACCCCAATCTTATTCCTAAATCCAACCCAAACCCAAATCCCACCACCCAGCCCAGCCAAAGCTCAGAAGCCAATGTGACCAACCCCAGCAGCAGAGACTTCAAGCTTCCTCTCATAAAACCAGTCAGTGAAGATGATGGCTTTAGGTGAGACTTCCTCTTTTTACAGCTCATAAATCTTTACATATTTTCAAACACTCTCTCCAAATGTGTTGCCATAGCAATCATTTTATGTGATGTCAGAAGAATCATGTATTTTGCTGTAGTGTATTTACAGTATAAATGAGTTGAACCCATCACTATTGATAAGCTATTTCAGGATGTATGTTTTTGAGATAAAGGCAGGTTGCGGTAAGAAAGGTTTTTAAAGTTTGTAATGTTTATAAATTTGATGTTTTTATTTAAAAAATTTTAGGACAATATTGAGCAAATTTAATAACATAGAGGGCAGGACAGAGTAATGTTTGTTTATTTGATGTTTGTTAATAACACCTTTAGAGGGCAGCAGTAAGTAATCATTACTCATTTGATATTCATTTATAATTCTTATAGTGGGGGATAGTGAGGACTTGTTATTTGTTGTTTGTTGATGACATCTTGAGAGATCTTGCTTATTTATTTTGTTTAAGCTGTGTCCTTTATCAGATGGGGGCTATTAGATGTGGACTGCTGGGAAGCGAGGGAGCTAATTAGCTCATCTAGCCACTATATGATGGAAATTTTAATAACTGCACACACCACAGCCATCTTATATACAATTCAGTTTAGAATCAATTATTTACAATATAAGGACCTCTCATGGCAGGCCTGGTTTTGGTACTGCTATGCTGAGGGCTTGTTTCTGTTTGCAAAGCCTAATTCTTTAGCACACATGAACATAAGCAATTTTATTAGGAGCCATTCAGAAGTTTGGGCTTTATCTGGCTTTATTTAGAAATGTTTATTATATATAAATTATGTATCAGGTTTATCATAAGCTACGATTTTGCCCAAATCTGATTAGGTTACACAGCCAGAAATCTGGTTTGAATCTGACAGGAACATTTTAACCTGCTCTTTAAATGGAGCCTTCGAGCGCTGGGCCGTGCTGTTTTGGGACACGGCATCTCTGGGGTGTTCGTCTCAGTGGAGGGTAAAGCGTTTAGTGCGGAGACTTTTTGATTTCACACATCAGTTCTGCATATCACCGTCCTGGGTATGAGTGAAAGCACCAGCTTGGAGCCCTGTGTCCACGCTGCCAGCTCCAGATTTCCTGCATGCCGTCATCTTAAACTCCTCTGCCAGGAGCATGACGAGGAGCCCTGATATTTACTGTGAACGTGCATCTGCTCATCTCCATGCCAAGAGCACTCTGGACGTGTTACGAGAAGTATTGATCACAAATGTTCATCAAAACAGTTCTTTATATTCCTTGTGATGCAACATACATTTCTGTGGCCAGACCACATAGCATCATGCTATACATATTTAATTAGTGTGGGAGGAGGCAAGTAGGATGCACATTCAAGATCAACAAACAACAAACAAGAAACAATAATACAGACATAAAGGAGGGGTACTGGTTTAAACAAAAACAAGAATACAGAAAAACACTAATCATACATTAAGAAAGAATACTGAAGGGCAAGAGAGCATAGGAAAAAAAGAGCAAAAAAGGGGACTTTATACCAATTTATACTAACTAGGGAAAAGAATAAATTGACAGGGGAGGAGACAAGAACAAGAACAAGGACAGATTAGCTAAGTAAGGAAGGAAATTGGTCAAAAAAGGAGATTTTTATTACAGGCATAGCTAGAAAACCAATGGTGTGGTTCTCTCTTCTCATTAAAGTCAGGGTTCCCCTTTTGCTGTGATTCTCATTAATTATGTGGTCTTCTTTCACGCTTCTATTGTTAATGATTCTCTCATTAGCAGTGTAGTGTTTTTTATTACTGAAAGTTTCCCCTTTTTGTTAATGCTATTGTTATCTTGTAAATTACAGGGTTTTCTTGTTAATGGAGTGCTGATCTCTTTAACTAATGACACTACTGACCATTCACTAATATTTTGGTTCTCCTAACATTATTATTAACGTAATAACATGGTTTTCTAGTTAGTAGCATTGCGGTCTCATTAATACAGTGGTGTACTAATGATATGGTTCCCCTTCTTTAATTCTATGGTTCCCTTTTTAATTACATGGTTTTTGTGTTATTGGCACTCTCATTAACAGTGTAGTACTCTCATTATTGACATGGTTCCCATTTTTCATTAATGCTATAGTTCTCTGATTAATTACATGTTTCTGTTGTTAAATGCATGTTTTACTCTTTAACAGTGTCGTTCTCTCATGAAGGACATGGTTCTGCTTTTTCACCAGTGCTGTGGTTTAATTAAAAATGTGGTTCTTATTAATGACACGGTTTTCTTGTTAATGGCACAAACACTCATTAATGATGTGCTTTGCTAATGAAATGGTTCTCTTATTATCAGTGTAGTTCTCTCATTAATGACACGATATACTTTTAATATTATGACTCCCTTTGATGACATGTTCCTCTTGTTAATGATTTGGTTCCCTAATTGCCAGAGTGTGCATTGTGACATGGAATGTTGGCTCAGCGATGCCTCCTGATGACATCAGTGGTCTTTTCGGCCCTCGGCTCAGTGATGGGAGCACAGACATGTTTATCGTCGGGTGAGATGCATCATATTTTCCTCTGCAGTGTCTCACTGCTGTACAACACACATGTCCAAACCTGCACCTGGAGACGATCTGCATGTAGACACACCTAATTTAGTATAACTCTGTTTTGAAGGAGCTTATAAATTAACTTAATTGGGTGGAGCAGGTGCATTAGATGGAAAAGCTGAACTGAAATCTCCCAGGCAGGGGAGCTCTCTAGGAACAGGTCTGGGAATACCTGCGGTCTTCTTTCTCCATCTGCGCCTCAGAGTGTTTTCTCTGGTCTTTTTTTTTAACTTCCTTTATTGTTTTCTCTTCCTCCATCCTCCAACAGGTTTCAGGAGGTGAACTCCATGATCAATAAGAGGCTGAAGGACGTGCTGTTTACAGACCAGTGGAGTGAGCTCTGCATGGACACTCTGAGTCGCTTTGGATACGTTCTGGTCAGTGCAGTTTTGCTCCTTTGTAGAAATGAAGTTGATGCTGGGTTAGCCCTTAGGAGCAAATTGGTAGAATCTGTTTTCAACAAATACAAATGGTGTTAAATAGTCTAAAACCGATGTTGGTTCTCCTACACCTTCACCGAGACGGTCCTAAAAGTTCTCCTGGGTTTCTCCTTTGTTTGTAAGTCCGAAAATCAAAGAAATTTGTTCATTTTTGTTCTTAATGGGCATTTGTGTGTGACAGCATTTAAAAAAACCCAGTAGTATTTATTACATGTTTTTTAAATTAAAAATATTTTTTTTATCTGACACAAGAACACCAATCAAATTTCAACATGATGCCTGACACCTTGGGGACCTTCCATATGAGGAGCTGCATTGCCAAAAATGTACATTGCGTTGGGTTCACGTTCAAAGGGTTAATTCACAGCACTGCAATAGACTTTCTTTTGCATTTCAGCCATGAAAGGAAGTCTGTAGTCCATCTTTTAGAGGGTTCTGTTCTTCTAAACCTGATTTATCTAATCAGGCTGGCTGCATTCGAAGTGTTAGTTCTGGGGGCTAAATTGAAATGTAGAAGGTGTTGAATAAACAGGCAGCTTCAAGATGTAGTGAAATGTCAACCAATAAGTCCATAAAGCTATCAAGTGATTTTAATTAAATTAAAGAGAAAATTGGAAAGCCTAAACTAAGGTAGTGAACTAAAACTAAAACAAATACTACAAATGTAACAAATATAAGCAAGATCTGTACATTTTACAAATATATCAGAATATGTGTGCTGTAAAGTACAGTGGGCTGGTTTGCTGATTGATATATAGACTTATATGACAGACAACAGGTGAGAGACAGTGAACTAATTCCATTTTTACAATGATAAATGTGGACATCATGACGGCTTAGATGAAAATGTTTGTTTAGATGACCTTCAGTCATCTTCAAGTGATTTTGTTAAACTTCTACATACATTTTTCTACAACATTAAACTTTGAAACATTAAAGCACACCAGAGATTTGTTTTACCGTGAAACATTATAGGCCCTTATCCAAAGCAACGAGAGTAATATGCTTAATTGTGTTAGTTCAGAAAAGCCTGTAGAAGACTGGAATTCGTTATACAGGCTCCTATCCAAAATAACAGCATCACATGTGCTCTGACCTGCAGGTGGCGTCACAGAGGATGCAGGGGGTTCTGCTGCTTGTATTCTCCAAGTTCTGCCACCTGCCTTTCTTGCGTGGGGTCCAAACGCAGAGCACTCGCACGGGCCTCGGAGGATGCTGGGTGAGTCAGCAGGCTGCAGAGTGGGCGGGCGTATCGGCAGCTTCAGTTCAGTCATTACCCTTCGCTGCTCGCGGCTACACCACACTCACACTTCTGATCTTTAACATCAGAGAGGTGCATAAGGTGACTGTTATTGAGTTCAGGTGGATCTTTGATGATCAAATGAAAAGTCAAAGACTGAGAACGAAAGAATGTCAGAGTGTGTGTGTGTGTGTGTTTGAGAGTTTGTGTGTGTGTGTATTTTATACATTTTCAGGGCAAAAATATCTCAGCTTTGTGAGAACCAGAGTTACGCAGTGATAACCTACAGCACAAAACAGTCGCACAAAAGTTACAAAAGCAATATTTTTTAGTGCACACAGTTAAAGTTTCTTAAGAATTCATTAATTCTTACAAATACAATAAATATATGCTTATACATGTAGATGCATATATACAGTACATAATATAGTATAAAAAAATAGATAATATATGTATAGAGTAAGCGTGTGAGATTTGGAAGAAAAAAATGCCAAAATGGCTAATAAAAAGTCCCGTGATGTCTTGTGAGTGTTTTTTCCCGATTCTGACTCTGAAGGGGAATATTTGACTTTTGTAAAAGACGATCACGTGTCTCCTGGTTCAAATTTGGAGTGCAGCTGCGCGGCCGTGCAAGACGAAAGTGAACACAAAGCACAAACACATGTTTATTTCAACACTTTTCCCATCGGGAAAGTGTGTGGCAGTGGTGAATCGTAGTGTAGGAGAGGTATTGGTCGAGCTAGAGGCACCATGAGAGAGAGAGGGGGAAAATTGGGCTGGAATTAGCCGTAGCATTTAGCTTTCTCCATCCAGACCTCCAGAGGGGCGGAGTCTCAGCGCTGTGGCTGGAGTGTGTGTAGAGCTGGGAGACGTAGTTTATCAAAACTTACAACTGTCATATACTGTAACCTAATTCATAGGCTTGGTTCAGTCAGTGATACAAATGTCATGACTATTGTAGCCTAAGTTATAGACTTTTATTCAATAATAAATGCTAAAAAAAAAACTGCTTCTTGTAAGTCTGTTTGTATGTGTGATTAAATGCGATTAATTAGATTCATGAATCGGCACACCATGTAATGAATTAGATCAATATATATATATATATATATGCCACATAGTATGTTCATAAAAACACTTGTAGGTGTCCAAACATGATGCCACAAACCCTGTATACTAGTGTTATTTTGGCTCTAGGGGTTGTGCTGCAGTCTCCTTTAGGCTGGGTGCAGTAGGACACACACATAAGCACACACACACACACATCAGCAGAATTTTGCCGCTCTACTGCATTTGAGTTTGAACATCTGGTCATCAAATATAATGCCATGTGTATGTTTTAGTTGAGTTTTTTTGCTGAATACATTGCAAATATCCATGTAGTTACATAACCATTTCAGTTCGTTCCTTCTGTCCTTCTCTTCGAAAGCTTCTCATCATTAAATGACAGAGCGAGCATTGCTTTGAATTCATTCTTCATTCGGACTGCAGAGCTGTCGACTCTGCCTGAGTAGCAGCGCTGGGGAACACAGAGAGACACTGGGCTGACTCTGGATCAGCTGATTTGCCACAGGGCTTCTAGAGTTAGAACCTGCAATGGGACGATTCTGTCTTACTGCAGTCCACTTTTGCACACCATGTAACTCACAGTTATTTGCTGGTTGTAGCTCTTCAGATATGATGAAGTATAGAATGTGTTTATAAAAGAGAATAAGTTGAATACTGTATTGAATAATGCAAAATGTACAGGAGAAAACATATTCTGTGAGAAAACAAAAGGCAGGTCTGCTCAGCTGAGCATGACTGGTATCGGGACAGCACAGTTCTTGCATGCCCGAGGGAATATGTTTGTTTGGTTTTCTGCATTAGTGCTGCCATATCAATCCTGCCACCACAACAGCTCCTGTATTATTGAAAACAAGCCATTATACTCCAACCTCTCATGCTATTACAGATTCGCTCACACACCCACTGTCTGTTATTGTCTCTCTCTTTATTCTCTCTTTCTCTCTCTCTCCCTCTTTTCTTTCTCCCAGGGGAATAAGGGTGGTGTGAGTGCACGGATGATGGTGTTCGGTCACCCTGTTTGTTTTCTGAACTGCCACCTGCCGGCCCATATGCGGAACCTGGAGCAGCGTGTAGAGGACTTTGAGAGTATCCTGCAGCAGCAGCAGTTTGAGGGTGGAGCTGCCGTTGGCGTGCTGGACCATGAGTGGGTGTCTGGAAGTGGTCATGAAAGTAGCCATCGTATAATATGAATAATAACACTAAAAGTATTAATAATAATAACAATAAAAACATATATTTATATAGCCACTTTCAAGAATCCCAAAGTCACTTTGGCTTAAAAATAGGTAAAAATTCCAAGTGCTGTTTAAAGATATCAAAGTTATTATAATTTTAAAATCATGTATCAATAGTAACCTTTTTAAAATCAGCATCACGCACAAATACCCATAAAGAACAAAATTGTCTACATTTCTTTCTTTTATTTCTTAGAAATAAACAATAAAACCCACAAAATATTTGAACCTGGGAGAACTTTCACTCTCCGCCCAATAGTGGGTGGGGTAGTAACGCAGAGGTAGGGGGTCCAGAGAGCATGCTGAGCGAATAGGCACTAATATGCCAGTGTAGGAGGATGGTGATGTGCTCCCAGGCCTTAGTGCATGTGAGAGCTCTGGCAGGTGAATTCTTCACACATTGCAGCTTGTTCAGGGCTTTGCTTGGCAGATGAATCAGTAGTCTGTTGAAATAGTTCTGGCAGGAGGTAATGAGATACATCAGGACAGTCCTGCTATGAAGTCATAAACCAAAATGGATTTGCTGTTTGTTAAGTGTGTAATAATGTAATATCACTCTGCAATATGACAAAATGCGAGATTAATCATTCTATTTTTTTGTTTAAAATAGCTGCAGCATGGATCAACAGTCTATCATTAATATCAAACACTGCCCCTGCCTTCCTGTTCTAGTCTCATTACAACCCTGGGGCAGAACTCAATACTCTCATAATTTTAGTTCAAATTCTTACAAGATATTGAGTTGAATCATTGTCAGTTTTACTTTGTTGTGAATATCGCAAATGTATTGACCCATAAGACCTGAATCGTCCAAGGTCTGACCAAGATAGAATGCAGTACGAAGTAAAACAGGCAGCAATGTTTATTCTGTAGATTAGCATTTACCACCAGTCAAACATTTTTCACACCACAGGTTTTTTATCACTTATACATATATTTTGTAAACTGCAGATTTTTATTCTTGTTAATCATCGGAAAGATGCTGAGTGAACAACAGCAAATGAAAAAGTTCAAATAAAGCTAGTTTCCCTAATAAGATGACATAATATGCAACAGTGCTGGTGTAACATCATGTTAATTGATTGTGTGGTGAAACAGGGTCAAATTCAAATTCTAGAGGGTCCTCTAACTTTAAATAATCTCATTTTTAATAGCTCATTAAATGTATGTGTATAAATATATATATATATATATATATATATATATATATATACATGTGTGTGTGTGTGTGTGTGTGTGTGTGTGTGTACACACAATATCAGATATCAAAACTGAACTACTATCAGCAGAAAAATTACGTAATTGCATAAGCAATTATATTCTGGATAAAAAATTAAGGATCTAGTCCAGTGCTGTAACAGATCTGTCCTGATATAGCACACATTCACACTCTATATGGTAGTATTGTACATCTCTATTACCACTGTATCTTTCTAGAAATAGGTTAATAACTTAATTACCCTCAATAACCTGCCAGTGAAAGAGCTTTGAAAACCCTACACAACAACACTAACAGATTTTAAAGGACTCCATGCTGAAAGGTACTGTTCATATGCAATTATCGTTCTCCCAATAACAAAAAAATGAACCCATTAGCATGTGCGGATGTATGAGTTGTTTCCAATGTCCACCCCTCTAAACAAATTAGTTTATTAAGATCGATTCTTTCTAACAAGCTTATCTGTATTGTAAGTGCAGACACAGTGATGCATTTTGATGGACTTTCAATCAAATTATTAATCATTGTTGACTGTATTTGTGACTTTAAGGGGCCAATATCAAAGAAAAATGCTAAATAAACCTCCCAGGTTTGCATAGGCCATCAGGTACTACTATGGAATTTAAGCTGCATAAACAGTCCTTTTTGTATTTACTGTATGTGTTATGTCAAGATGACAAGTGCGTTTTCACATTTACATAAATCTGCCTAGACGTCCAAAAGAAGTTTATATATGAATTTTCACACACAGAAGTGTTTCCATCAGGACAACTTTTCGAGGTGCAAACACAGGGCAGACAATCAGAAAACAGGTCATTTACAAATACCGTAACAGTCTTAAAGGGACAGTACCTAAACAGTCTTTAACAGTGTTAAATTCTGAAGGACACGCAGAGGACAGATAACTACACAAACATAACAAATTAAATATCGGCGGTTAGGTGCAATACAATATCAGAATCTGAATCAGAGTTCTAGAGAAAATTACAAGAACAATATAAAAAGACACGAACAATATAAAGACAAGAACATTATGAAATGTCAAATCTACAATAAAACTTTTAAAAAGTATACTATGTTTCCTATACAAAATGTTGGGGGAAAATACTGTAGATAAATAACTACTGCAGGTAGATAATGTACTAGTAAGACAAATATACAGTATGGGTCATGTAATAGGAAATTAAAATGTTAACATTTAGCCTAACAGTCTAATGTTGTCTCTGTTTTGTATTTTTTTCAGTGTCGTGTTTTGGTTTGGTGACCTAAACTTTCGCATTGATGACTATGATATTCATGTGGTTAAGAGCGCAATAGAGAACAATAAACTGTCTCTGCTCTGGGAGAGAGATCAGGTGAGTCTTCCCTGGGCCTCTTTCAGGAAAGACGTTTATCTGCCCATCTTATAAAGATACAGTTACTTTTGTTCATTGTACCATCCGTTGCAGTTTCCTCTGCTGTCACAAGAGTCTGCTGTTTCCCCACTTTTTCTGTGTTGTAAGCTTTATTCATTGGCAGCAGATGGCATTGGAAACCTTTGATCTATTCTCATAAAGTGTTTAAAAGCTGTTTGTTGTTTATGAATAAGTGAGATTTCTCTTTTCTCTTGTCCTTCTTCAGCTCAACATGGCAAAGAATAGTGAGTCAGTTCTGGATGGGTTTATGGAAGGACCGCTCAATTTTCCTCCTACATATAAGTTTGATGTGGGAACACATACATATGACACAAGGTGTGTGAATCAATTCAGTTAAATTCAGTTTTCTTTACACAGATTTGTCACAATTAGCTTTACAAAATCTCACTCTGAGCCTCTAGTGACTAGATTGTGTAATAACTGAAGTGACTATTCTCGGTGGCTGATTTGTACATCTTACCGCAATGAGTGTGTGTGGCGGATCTTGGGGGATTTTTTGGAGGGAAACTTAAGATTTGGTGACAAAATAATTTTACACAGTTTTCAAATCACTTGAGATATAGTTACTTAACCAAGACATGTCTGGACAGAGTTACAGATATATTTTCTTATACGTACAAGTCAAGTCAACTTTATTTGAAAATTGTTTGTGTGAAGCCTGCATGTTCTCCCCGGGGTGGCGTGCGTTTCCTCACAGTCCAAAGACGTGTGCTACGGGTGAACTGGGGATTCTAAATTGAGTGTAGGTGTGAGTGTGTGTGTGAGTGAATGATGTGTGTGTGTGTGTGCCCTTCGGCGGGCTGACCCCCCACCCAGGGTGAGTCCCTACCCTGCACTCATAGACCCCGAGATAGGCTCCAGCTACCTGAGAACCTAGTAAGGATTAAGTGGTTACAGAAAGTGAATTCATATTAAAAGCAAATACAAAAATAGAACATGTATAATAAAACCCAACAATTATTTAAGCATGGACATAGCATGCCACTTAAAACGGCAACAGTCACTGTCAGTGAGAATGAGAAAAGGTGAGTTAGGAGCTGATCTGACCTCTGGAGACAAACTGTTACATAACCGTGGAGCTGATACTGCATGTTTCCGCCTCAGTCAGGGTAAGACTGGTGGGAACTGTTCAGATGACCTTAGAGACTGAAATGATTAGTGTAGGTCAGTAAATAGTACTTTTAAAAACTTGTAAACTATTCAAGTTGAGTGGAAAACTGACAGGCAGCCAGTGATTTTTAATCAGATTCCTCTGTCTTTATGGCAGTCATAGTTCTTAAATTTGCTGAAATTGTTTGTGCAAACAGACCGCTTTGTCTAAAAGGCTGTCTGTGGCATTTGCCTTCACTCAGAGGAGATTTTAGTGCTCACAACAGTCTTTTGTCCCATTATAAATAAATCATCTTATTTGGAGATTATTGACATTTAGGAGAAATAGGGATAAAAAGAAAAAATCTACATAAGACAGAATTTCTTCTGCTTTTCTTATTGGCTTTTAAGTTTTAATAACCTTATGGATCACTTACTCATTTATAAGAGAATAATTTTTTCCTTAGAATTTTATGGTTTGTCTGAAGTTCTGATTGTTTGTGACAAATAAAGATCAGAGCAGTGAGAGAAAATATATTTTATTTTATTCGGGATCAGGCTGAGATTAGAGGAAGGCGGTTTCTTAGAACTTAAGATGTGTGAGAAAATGGCATATTGATGTTACACTGAGCTCAGTTATGTCTAGGGGAAACAGACTAGACAGAGAAGAGTCTTTATTTGGAATTTTCTTTTGCTCACGGCTCATTCCTTTAGAGTCATCACATAACATGAATTCAAGGATGATAGAAAGTGAATAAGATTTCAAAGGATTCTCCTGAATTCAAATATAAAGTCCTGACTGCATGACATATAACAGCTACCCTGTAGTTCATCTCTCTCACTCTTTTTCTTTCTATCTCTATTGCCTAATTAAGTGCTAAAAAGCGGAAGCCTGCCTGGACCGACCGTATCCTGTGGCGTCTCCGTAGGACGGGCTCCCCTGTCCCGTCACACAGTGCTGCGCTGCAGCGGGGCCTCACCTCATGGCTGGGGGGAGCTACGAGAGTGACCCAGCATTTTTATTGCAGTAACATGGGTTTCACCGTTAGTGACCACAAGCCTGTGTCTGCACTTTTCTCTCTGCATGTGAGTCAGTGTTCCCTGAAAAGCAAGTCAGTACCTCAAACATTTAACACTTTTCCACTGGCACAAACCATGAACAAATGATTTCCATTACAAATAAAGTGACCTGACCCTGAGCTGCTTGATAGCACGGCTAAAAAGACAGGTCAACCAATCAGCAAAGTACACTAACAAATTGATCTGAAACATTGTGATAAACACAAAAGTGCACCAGGACTTCATTAAAAGCTGGATTAAAAGGTTTTCATTGCATGGCTAAAAAATAGAAAACTCATACAACTGTATTATATATAAAAGGTGACC
Organism: Ladigesia roloffi; assembly: GCA_037577295.1. Classification (NCBI taxonomy): domain Eukaryota; kingdom Metazoa; phylum Chordata; class Actinopteri; order Characiformes; family Alestidae; genus Ladigesia; species Ladigesia roloffi. The sequence continues at coordinate 15,855 of JBBKCR010149804.1, forward strand.
TAAGCAGCTCTGACAGAAAAACTTTCCACTGGTTCGACTCCATAAACACGGTTTCAGGGCGACAAATAGCCATAAACTGAGAGAAGGGAATTGAGTTAAAAACTGAGACTGAGATACACTGGCAAACAGGCATGATACAACTTCTGTGCCATGGCAATACAGTTTACTTATATCTGTGCGGAAAAAATGCAGGATTCCTTTCAGCATCTCTAAAGCCTTTTTCTCTCGCTGCAGTTTCCCTTTAAAGTCGATCTGCCTTTAGTTCAGCTGGAAATTGAGAAGGAGTGGACCAAAGTATCTGATGCTACAGCCAAATTCACGATTGCATCTGGCTTTCAGAGGAGCTCATGGGACTGGGTTGGCCTGTACAAGGTAGGAATCCATTTAGGCCCCAAATAAAATTGTGTGCAAAAGTTTGAACACCTGTGGCTAAATGAAGTTTTGGTCAATTTCTCAGTCAGGGGTCACAGATCTTATCTGCAAAGGGTCAGTGTGTCTGGAGGTTTTCACTAAAAACAAGCAGAAGCACATCTGATTACATTTATTGATCCAGTTGATGGCTTAAATTGATCACTGTACTACTAAAAATGTTGTACATGTCATCTGTGAAGAACACACTTATGTTTGTATTTGTTGGTGCACAATTTCTTGTTATTTGCAAGTATAACAAAAATCTATACATACAAATATATAAGCTATTTGATATTTTATATTGGACTTATTTACACATGAATCAACAGTTCATTTGACCACGATGCCCAAAACTTTGCATATTATGGAGTATTGTTTTGGCCCTAAAAATACTTCTAAGGTTGGGAAAGTTCTCTTACGAGTTCCTACTTATTTATATTTCCTCTTGTTTGTGTAATGCAACACTTGTGTACATGCTTTTCTATGCTTTTCTGTCAGGGAGGTTTCAAACATCACAAGGACTATGCAGCCTACGTTTGGGCCAAATCAGACCATTCGACTCAGGTGGGATATGGTGTCATAAGCCCAAAATGCACCCAAACAACAGCTTACTGTGCTGAGCTTATTGTAAAGGCATTGGAACTACTATGTTCTATTGTCTACCGTGCGTAATCTGTCTTGTTCTTTATATTCTTTAATCAATCCTATTTTTGCCTCTAGGTGACATTTCCAGAAGAGGATTTACCCAGAGATGCAGGGGAATACATCCTGGGCTACTACAGCAACAATATGAACAGCATTGTGGGAATTACAGAGCCTTTTCAGGTCAGGCCTCTAAAAGAAATGTGTCCTAAATGTGTCCAAATGAGTCCTAAACAGTTAAAGGTTCTATTTACTTGACATCTTTATTTTTTATTATTGTGCTCAATATATGCCCAGGGTAGGAATCAAATCCCCACCCTCATGCTGATTTTCTCTACTATACTAACCAACAATTCAATCTTACAAACAAAATTTTGCTTGGAATTTAAAGTCTCTACATAATATGAATTTAGAGCTTAATATCCTTCCAGGTTGGAAATAATTATTGCATAATTAACCAGAATAGACACGCTGATGAATTTACATACAGTAATTAGAATAATTAATAAATAAATAAATAGAAAACTATTTACTCACTTTATGTAGATATTTTTTTTAAGTGAACTGAGGGACCCCATCTGAAGTGTTAGATGGCACAGCTGTGATGAATCAGATTGCCCCTCTAAAAATTCAGTGTGCTCTTTGATAGTGCAGGTGACTATTAGCTAAAATAACTAAATTATCAGTTTTTTCCACCAGGCATGCCCAGCGCGGTGACATTTCAATAGAGGCAGTCTGACACGATGTACATGAAAGTGATAATAGAACACCTTTGCTTCTTAGTCAGCACTCTTGAAAGAAATAATGAAATTATTATATTATACTGGTTGCCAAATAAACTAAAGAAATGTCTGACAAGAAGAAGTTGCTGGGCACAGTTGTTTGGTTAATAGATTGTAGCCCGTGGCTGAAATGGCTAGAGTTTGTGACATTACAGTCACACCAGTACCTCCTGATGAAGTTGTTACCAAGCTAATGACATTATTTCTTCTTATGCCTCACCATTTAGGCCAGAATACATAAAGTTTTTACTGAGTCAAAACCAGAATTATCCTGTTCTGACGGTAATATGCTCTCTAGGGTAATTATTGTATTTTGCATAAAAATTGACTGGATCATCCAGACATAACTTTACATGAGACCTCTTACACACCTAATCTGCACCTGGTGGTTCTTCACATGTTTTTGAACATGTTAGCCTTTAGCTTTATATTATCATACATTGAGAACATGAAGAGGTGAAGCTAGCCACAACTAAATTGGGGAGTCAGGTAAAATTTCCCCCAGCTGTGCACTACAGCTTTGATTTTATAAGATTTTTGGCAATTCCTATGTACTGTACTGTGCCAATGTCTTCATTCCTTTCAATTTTTTAGTGAAGGATTACAAATTTAAGAAACTGTTTAAAATAATCTGATCTTATGTTCTGTAAAAACCTAAGGTGCAGTAGA